>OX246738.1:10898756-10968756 GCA_945910005.1 Isoperla grammatica | reverse complement strand
TAAAGAAGATAAGCCCTTGTTTAGAATGTTCTTCATTCGATATAGAATTAGTAGACGGTAGATTAAAATTACAGTGGCGTAACTTCCTATAGTGCAAGGTATTGGTTCTTACAAGCCCCTGATTTGTAAATAAATGTTTGTATAAGAACGTGTTCACAGATTTTTCAGATTCAGAATAGCAAAAAATACAGTCAACTTACACAAATGAAAGACAACGTGACAAACGTTAGTAATCTGCTGCCAAAAATAACTACTGTCCTATACGATACATTTTATTTTCAACACTTAAAAAGTGGAGGACCAAAAATCCAACTTGCATTCGGGGCCCCGTGATTTTGAGTGACGCCCTTTTTTCAGCCCTTAAAAAGTGGGGGCCCAAAAATCCAACCTTCATACGGGGCCCCGTGTTTTTGAATGACGTCACTGGAAAACTACCACTACAATAAGCCTTGTTTTATGCGTCACTAAGCCTTATGGTCATACGGCTGGGACCCAAGCCCCCACAGTATGAACTCCATTGCTGGTTTACAATTTATTTTCTTATTTTCAGTCAAGCTCAAGGTTTTGTATGTTCAGATAATGGATACCCAAATAAATTGAAATGTTAATGTGTTAGGGTGGAATATTTTTCACGTGATTATCTAACCCCCCAGCGACGACTACTCCATGCACTCGAAATGGCCGTAGGAGCAGAATTAATTAATCAAGATGGTCAAAGAAGATCTCCCGTCCCGTCCGACGGGTGTATTGGGCTATGTAATCGACTTGGCCCGACGCAAGAAAGCATGCGGTGGGTGTCGGGAAGTGTCGGGGCCAGCTGACGTGGGGCTGACCACTTGAACCACCATCTCCGACCCTCGCTTCACACACGTCCATGGAGGGAGAACCACTGGATGGGCTCGGCGGCGAGTACAGGTGTTCGCGAGTCTTGATTCAATCATTTATATAATACATGATTTCTTTCTTGGACTAGGTCTTATATTTTTATGATGTGTATTTTACTTTTATTTTGAAATAGGTCCTATGTCAACCAGTAGCTAAAGTATGTTTATTTACCAATAATATACATATTTTCGATATGCACTTCAGTAAAAACGTAAATTTTCAACGGCTTCCTTCCGTGTCAGCTTAACTTGCCTGGATATAAGTATAGACAATTTCAATAATATCTCAAATGTAACCAAAATATCAAAAGCATGTTTACAACCGTGTAGATCGACACCGTATTCTGACTTTCGTTTCGTTACTATTTTGTATCCCATTTTTTTACAGTAATTTCTTTAGCCAACGAGCAGTGGCCGAGTATTGATTGCTTGTAATAAACAAGATTGAAGTACCTCACTTCGAAGATCCAGATTCAGCACTAACTTCAACCAAGCAGATATACTCTCAGTACAAACGTATCCATTGAGGTCATTACTATTCTGCACGCGTTAACTCCCAACTGTCTCTAAGGTAAAATGGCTCCTTGTTACGAAATTACCAATATATACAGAACCCTTGCGGATCTTGGCCTCACTGGGGCGGGCGGGGGCTGTCAACAGTGATCGATGTATTCCCACCCTCACCCCCGCCCCCGCAAGTATTGAGTTTTTGTTGCGTTCTTTGCCAGGCTGACCGGTGAGGTTCGGACACTATCGTTTGGGGGAGGGGCGGGGCTCGATACGGCGCCCGCCGGTCTTGTTATTGACTTTAAGGGGAGTAATTTGTTACGTTGCCATTGATTGATGTAACAAATATTTTAGTTTTGATACAGGAAGCTTGCGTGAAATTAACCTCGGGTCACAGGAACATGTTTGTCAAACATCGCTACACGCGTGGCGACAGTCCCTTTACAAATTGATTCAATCAGTCATTTCGCTCTAGGACAGCAATAGATTTGTTTCCCTATGTCCCATCTTTTACACTTTCTACACCCTTTGTGTCTTCTGTCGTTAATATGTGCGTGGTGAAGCATGCACTAAATCATCAATGTCTACAGAGAAGGTGCGCAGGTGTAATATGAATAAATACTAAAAACCAAGTGGCAAAGAATCACAGACGTCGAGACAGGTAAGGACGGATCTAGCGTTTAGAGAGGAATCAAGTTTACACCTGTTACCAATCATACTCGTGTTGCACTTATGTTCACCTTGCACCGTTGACTATTCGATTGAAGCAAGTATACGTTAAATTATGTGTAAAAGTGTAGACCGAGGATCATGCAAAAATTTGTGTTATGCACATGATGAATGTATGATATATATGAATGAATAACATTAAAAACAGATGAACTTGGGACGTAGATGCATATTGGTCAATTTACGAAGCAATATTACTAAATAAGAATAAAGCGAATTATTCTGAAATTATTTCGATCGCTCCCACATCTGATTTAGGTCATCCAATTTCCCAAGTTCCTGGTTTCATTATCTGTTTTGTTTGTCGTTCCGGGTATTCATATAGATAGCTATAGGACTACACCGCACTACGCTTGTCTTGTGTTTCGCCTGACGTCATGCATATTGGCAGGCGTTGACGACCCCGTTAATATCATCACTCCATTATTCATGGGACCCTTCTCAAGAAGAATGCAAACAAGCGCGGGACCGTCTCCACACAAGAAAATGCAAGCGGCAGCATAGCTGGTTTCGACAGGGCCAGCAATACAGGCCTCGTCAGCGTCGGGCGGGATCCATCTTGACGGCAGAAGTCTGATTCATAATTCATGACTTAGTGGCTACCAATAAACAGCCATCCGTTACAATACTTAATTTCTTCTAAAGATGTGCATACGTGGTTCTAAAGTCATTCAAAATAGGCCACTGTCTTTAGTATGGCAGGTTAGTTAATGGTACACGTCATAACTGGCAACCTATTCTCAGGCCCATGGGCTTGAGATTTTCTTAGTTCCCCTGCTACTCCCCTTTATCGCTGTGTGGGACCATCCCCGTACCTCCGTGACAACCCGACAATCATATCATATTTATTCATTTCATATCATATTAGTTATGCTGGACGGTGGGCACATAGTGTGGAGCTTCAATCTATGCCAAACAAAGAATATCTGCACTTTCCTAATATACGGTGTCGTCAGTCTAAGCAATGGACTGCAAAACACAATGAAGACGAACAATTAAATATTTAAATTTTGTTAATAAGGATTAATGAATGTATTTCGTGTAAAGAGTCATGCTGTCAATTTTTTTCTCATCCGATCTGATTTTTCAACTTTATCCCTATTGACAACGGATAGAGATGGTATTTGTAAAATATTGATGTCGAATGCAATAAATACCAAGATCGTTTTACAGTTCGTAGATTTTAGAAAAGTAGGCTATATCAATCGCCACACTTGAAAACAGAAGTCGTTCGACGGCTGAATGCGGCGCATCAAAATGCTACGGTTATTATTCATTAGGTTATTAGGTATAAGAGAAATATAAATATCGGTGATTATACCGGGGAACCAAGGGGCACGATACGGCGGGGATTATTGCTTTAACATGTACATATTGCGATTTAGGGTAACCCACGTCCCTCAACCATTGTATTTGTCCCTCACCCACATACCCTCTAGAAATGTTGACAAGCCTAGACAGATCATAGCCTATTTATTCATATTTTAATTGTTAATACAATTAAAAACTTCGGACAGATAACATAGCTCTCCAGAAACGTCGACATGGCAAGTAAATGTCAACGCCTGGCGAAACAACCCGATCGGCTATTAATTTTACTAACATTGCTACGGGCCACGAAAGCCCGTGTTGATATATTATGTTTTTCACAATAGTACCTTTATTGAAACAGGTTTTGCGATAAAATAAAAGGCAAGTAAGGTAAGTAGTAGTAAGTGATGATAAAACATCTAACTATAATGTGCATACTCGTTGTTCATCCTCGTTGTAGGTTGTAGGCCTACTACATCAAGTAGTTGTAGTGGCATTGATGTACTTGGTGTATATTTAAATTGACAAGAATTGCAGCATTGCGCATCCGGGCGTATCACGGTCCCTCAGGCCTACCGCGTGCCATGAACTACGCATCATTACAAACGACGGATTATAGATGGGTATCGTGATAACTTTTGAGTTTCATATTAAAAGCGCCGATATTTGACGCGCACTGTGTTACCTACCAGTAAGGGGCTTCTGATACGATATTATAAGGGAGGAATTTCATTAAGACAGATTAGCGTTGGCATTTTGCTGCCCCTCCTATGGCCAACCCACTCAGCGCTCGAGGTAATGCTTCAAAACAACGCTTGCAGTAGCCAGGTATTCGCTAACAACTCGTAAATGTTGCAAATTATCAACTAACTCGGTTACAACACATTCGTCCACACTCCACACTCATGATTGGGCACTTGACCAAGCTCTACAACAAAACTTGTGTTTGTACTAATTTACGATAAAAGTGCCCTCTTACCTGCTATAGTTACAAAATAAAAGAGCAACTTGTTTTTATTTGAAGCGGTTCTCAACTTTTCGGAACTACAATGTAGTCCGACTAATACACAAGCAAACGTAATCAGCAAGCAGTCTCTCACTTTGGAAACTTCTTTACCTGCTCAATCAAGAATGTTTATTAGAATAGTAATTTCACGATAAATGATGAAATATTTTCGCTTTGGAGTATTGGGAGGACAGGACACTTCTTAGGGAAGTGGCCACCGACAGAGTTAGCTCAGGGACTGAGATACACATTGAATGAATAAACAATTAAGAGACATAACGGGATCGATTATCATCGCTGTCAACATTGTTTACTTGAAATCAAGCGGATGGTAGGAATATGTAATTGTATACACCAAAAACCCCTTTAACATTTGCCCGGCCATCCAAGCTAAACCATAGTAAAGCCGTGGGTGTATTTACCCCACCATAACGTGTTGAGAGTGAAATTGAACAAGCACAAAATACAGACATCGATACAAGATGTTATACTGACGTGTAATATGTAAGCGGTGACTTTGGAGCTTCGATACAAGATGTTATACTGACGTGTAATATGTATAAGCGGTGACTTTGGAGTCTCGATACAAGATGTTATACTGACGTGTAATATGTATAAGCGGTGACTTTGGAGCCTCGATACAAGATGTTATACTGACGTGTAATATGTATAAGCGGTGACTTTGGAGCCTCGATACAAGATGTTATACTGACGTGTAATATGTATAAGCGGTGACTTTGGAGCCTCGATACAAGATGTTATACTGACGTGTAATATGTAAGCGGTGACTTTGGAGCCGCCATAGCAACGAGGTACACAATAAATGGTTTAATGTCCCCCAATGAAAGTCAGTTCTTGTAACTGAATGGCTAGACAATAAATACAAATCTATATTGTTTCATTTATTTAGAATATTATTGAAACTAATTTTCTTTCGTCTCCTGGTAGGATCAATGGAGCGTAAGGGTACCTGATTTACATATATTAAATGTTGTGGTTTATAACCGGATCAAACTTGACATCGCGTTTCTCATCCTTCGTTGTATTAACTGATACTTCTGGTATTAATCAATCGTTTTGCGTCTCGGCTTGCGGCTTTCATTGAAAACTATTATTGGTGATGGAAATGAAAGCTTAGATTTTGTGACCGCTTTTTGCATGTGCACAGACTTGGGCTGCCATGGTTATATACCTTTCCACGATAGTTTGACGTTTAATTTAAACTAGATTATGTCATGTACCAAACCACGGGTCCCAACGTTCACGTCACAAATACTGCAATTATTTTGAATAGCTACAGACTCGGAAACGTTTTTTTATATTTAATCTTTGTAAACAATCATTGTATTTCCTCAGGTAAAAGTTTGAGCGCTTTTCATCGCATTCTCATATGTCCCATTATGAGCCACAAGATTAGATAAGAAATCATTGTTCCGTTTTATTACACCCAAACAGTGGCAGCAATGAGAAAGAACAACTTATCGCAACAATGCGTTACAGTTTGACTGACAAAGCAGTAGGTCCACTGTCGGGAGTCTTGTGTATCCGCTGGGTCGGAAGAGTGGTTCGCCTTGGCTGTATCCGCCTCCCCCAGGCCCCCCGCCCCAGGAGTCCGTGGGATCGTGGGTACCCTATGTACCAGCCAGATGGAAGATAACATGCGTTTGTGGTTTCTATGAGGGACAAGACATGGGAATATTTCTATACCCTCCAACCTGGTGTGTAAAAAACGGAGGCTTTATTAAACACCATTAAAATATAACACTAATTGAGTGTTGTGTGATTTTTTAAATATTTCCTACCATGGATGAAATAAATTATATAAGCAGGAAATGACTGTACTAAATAAACCTATGTTCAAATATTAATACAGTAATATTGCAAATAATTTTATAACGATTTTTTGACCCTGACAGATTTTACATAAAAGTAATTCCGACAAAGTTATAACTGTACCAAACGGACAAAATGCAATGAATACTATTATGTACGTTTGACCTGATAGTAGAGTAACAGATCCTATATTTAATTTAACACTAGACTATTCCTGGCTTCTAAAACGATGACTTGACTCTACGTAAGTAAACAAAGACCACATGTATGTATGTACACGTGCACAACCACGACATGCCACGTGTTAGCCCTATACTATTCGTTGCGAGTACGACAGGATAAGCGCGCGAAGATTCTCGCAGCATCACCTAACAATATCATCATTGTCTTCCCACGGCTTCCGGTATCTTTGTAGGCCCACTTCCTGAAATTAACACCGAGTTTCCTATACTCTTCCGGGCAGAGAGAGAGAGAGACATTTAAAATGTGTGTGTGACTTTTGTCCAAGGGATATATATGCAGGGGCGGGGGTACGAAGAAGGGGTGCCTGATTAGTATTAAGTAACTTCGAGACGTGACTTGATAATAGCGTTTGTCGACCTCGCTCCTGTTTCCCTTACAAAGCACGAGGGCACAATGGATGGCGAGGGGAGGGGGAGGGGGAGGGGGGCTGCGGCGATGCAAGGGGGGAGCGAGCTATCTCAACCGTTGGGACAAGCACGGAATTATTTATAGCAATTAAAATCAAACTACGGCGTGAATCTGTTATCAATGGTTTAAGTTGACGAACACATCATGCCCTCATTAAGTCAGCCCTGCTTCAGGCATGCGTTTTGTTTAACCCTTAACTAGCTGGTGACTGTTTGAATTGTTCGTTAGTTTGCCTTGGCTCGAGAACGTATGTTATAAATTATTTATTTAGGGAGGCACACTTTTGATGACGTACTGATTCAAGTGTGATTGTGAGAGTGAGGGTTATACTCATGATGTTTGGCGGAATTTCACTCTATATGTAATTCTAGATATTGGTCTAGTTAGATTGTTAGTAGTTGTAATTTACTCATTCTAATTTCGTAGTTGATAAATTACGTCTGACGTCACCGACGATTGATGACGTCAAAGCAAGAATAATACCGAGAACTAGCAACTATCACGGAATGTTCCTATATTGTGCATGATATTCCTACTAGCCTACTGTATAACCTATACTCAAAATTAATCAATCGATCTTTACTATAATGTATCTATGACACATGTCGACGAATCAATATAATTGTTGGAATATAAATATGTATATTGCCTATAAACAACAATTCTGGTGGAGCTATATGATTAATGAGTGCATTGCTGCCGTAAAGAATTGCAAGGTCCCGTTTTTGTGACCTTGCGTTTTGCGTGCATCAGTGAGAAGTATTTCGGCTATGTTAAATTTCACGAGGAAGCTTTGAATTCTTGTCCTATTTCCAACTAAAAATAGTCTACGATATATTCTTTGACAAGGAACTGGTTTGTACATTCAATAACTTTTTACCTGCCAATTTCTTTCAAAAATTTTGAATTTAAGTAATAACTCAATTAATTAATTTATTTATTTTACTTATTTATTTAATATCTATCCTATTCAGTTATGAAATTGGTTTTAGAAGGACGATACAAAGAACAGCTGTACAATTCATTAGTCTCTTCTCCTTCTACATGGCAAACAAAACCTGTGTTACGTCCACATCCTGCTTGGAAGAGCTCTCAAAGCAAAGCGTCTTGTTTATGATATACTCGTACAACAACTTCGGTAATGCTTCCGTCACGGGTGGGTGAGCGACAGCCAATCAGCGGTCTTGGCTAATTCAAATATCTCCTCGGGTTGGCGAGACCGTAAACACGTCATTGAAACGTTCCCGTAGTTGCTGTATGACAACTATACCTCATTCCGCAACTGACGATGCCTATTGGCGAGTTGTTATTTATGGAACAGTTTATCTGTCTCTAACAATAATTCCGAAAGCAGCATTTTTATTTACCTAATAGAGTTGGATTAATTAAATAATATCACGTATGGAGAATGATCGAAAACTTTTAGTCACGCAGAAACGAGTTTTCATAACACATGATTTATTCTATAGCAAACAACAAGAATGGTTTTGGCATTTCAGGCAAACCTTTTTTTCGCTCTCGGTAAGAATGTGGCATTTGAAATAATTTACGTTGGTATTACCCATGGGCAAAAATATATATTTATATGCATTGCAAAATATAGTCTAAATAATCCAATGAAAAATACAGCATTTAGTTTGGTGGAGGTGCCGAGTTTTGACGGGAGCCAAGAAACCCGGCTAGTTTCACAGATGTTTCAGAACAAGGAAAGTTTGACAATCACACTTAAAGCACAACTCGGTCGGGAGCTTCCCTCCATTGATTTTATTGCTTGGGTGGGGTGGCAGAATGATAATGTTTGACAATTGATTGATTTGGATAATAGAATTGTGACTGTGCATGAGTTGTAACACGAAAATGAAAATGAAACGATGACTAACTCTCGTTGTTTGTATGGCTCGTTGGTCCTGTGGGTTTATTCCTGCTTTCAATGTGGAAGATCCATGGTTCAATGCCTGGCTCGGATAGGGTAGTTTTAATTTTCGTGATTAATTTTCTGGATGTTGGCCATATTCAAGGTTTTAATGAAATGAAAAAATGTATGATACAAAATGTTAAATTTAAAATAACTAATACCAAATTTACAAAAAAATTAATGCCATAAAATCTTATCGCTAGATATAGTTAATGGTATGGGTTACGTGTGTTATACTTATGATAATGTAATGGTATATACTAGTTTCTGCAATACATGCGCAAGACTTGACCCTAGCGCAATCAATGTGATTACAATGAACAGTGCAACCCGTTATCTCGGCCAGCACCACAACTAAGTTACCCCCCGCGTAGCCGTATCGCGACGTGCAAGCCCACCCACTGGGCCCTCGCAGTCAAGGGGTCCACACACTTGCCAGTCACTGATCGCAAGCACAATAGAAGAGATGTTCATTCACTTTTGCTGTCACTTTTGATTCTACCTCTATCTGCACGTCTTTGTAAATACGAGCGTCGATTAGGGGCTGTTATCTTGTTTTCCCATCAAGGTGTGCCCGAGCCGTCATCGCTCCGACGCCCATCGCCACTGAATGAGCAACACTTAGTGCTTTGTTGACACTCGCTTAGCTTCTCGGATTGATTCATTTCACTTGTTACGGATTTGCGCCACTTACAGCTACATCCGATGTTATGCTTCATCATTGGCTCTAATTATATAACCCATTCATCTCCACACAATCAATATTCGTTTGTCTCCGGTACGAACGAAGTTGCCTGACTGAATAAAATAGCGTTTACAATATCTATTCAATACAGAAATTGAATTAATTTCTTTGAGAATGCCTATTAAATTAGGATCAATCTGTTAATTGTAATTAATCGACTGTATAATTCACCATGAGTTATGATTATCCATATCTGCGTTTCTACTTCAATTGGTCGCAAGAGTTCGTGAATAACACATACCAATGTTTAGAATATGAATATTGAATATATTTTTTCTACTATTTATTAAAATTATTTTGAAAATAATGGATTAGCAAGAAACTAAAAAAATCATATGTATTCCCATTTATGTGAAATAATGATACATTAGTGTAAAAAAGTTCCTACCCCAAAGAGGAAGAAGGGAAAAAATTAACGAAATCGTATAATTTTGGAAAGTTGATAAATTATTTTTCTTATGGATTTTAACATGTACGTGATCTCCCGGGTTCAGTAATAACCGAATTTAAATTTATCCTGAGAAAATGATTCTACTCTATTAACATATTAATCAAGCTAAAGAACTCCTGCGTTTATATCATCATATCAAAGACACCCAATTATATTGTACATGCTTATTCTCATAAGACAAATAATATTGTTGGACAAGTAGCCCAAATTTACGATTTCGTTAATTGTTTTCCTTCTTTCTCTTTTGGGTAGGAACTTCTTGTATCATAATTTCTTATTTGTATGAATAAATATGATTTTTTTAGTTTCTTGCTTGAATACCCCTTGTGGTTGTGCTTCTCATAAAGTTTTATTAACAAAATTGAATATTAAATTTGAAATATTATTTTGAGTTTATTTTTAGGTTATGCTTTAAATACAAAACATTTCTTTATTCTGCTTCCAAAAGCTATGTTATAGTGTTACTGCTTGATAATACCTGAGGGAACATTCCACTACTTAACGTTACCCACGTATGTATTGTGCGTGTACGCATCATCGTGTGATAATACTTCTACTGTATTATTTTTATTATTCATTGTTGTATTCTTATTTCAAACTAAATTAAATAACTGAGGCAGTTGACTTCAGAAATAATTTTAGTTAGTTATTTTTTTCAGCGAGGCGTGTCAAAATGATAATAATAAGGATGACGAGTGAATCACAGTAAAGTACATACTTCTATGTCCCCAGGTAATTCACTAATTACTATTACGCTACCCAAAGCACACACCTTCCTTATCACTCTCTCTTGTGTCATCGGTTTGCTTATTTTCGTCGCCTTTATATAAGAACAGTGTCCTGTATTTTCTTTTACTGGAAGACATGCTCATGGTCGTGCCATCAGTCCACTCGGTTCCAAATCAACACCACACACGTAAAGGCCTATGTGGATTAAATACCTAAGCGATAGTCTGACAAAGGTTGTCTTCCTCTCCATTGAGCTATGACGTGTTCCCTGTACAAAGAGGCCGGAGGCGGGGATGACTTGCAAAGCCTTGGAATGCTGCGACCACAACAGAAGCCCGTGTGGTGGAGGGCGTGTGAAATGCCTGCCTGTCACCCGAGGCGAAGACCTCCCGCGAGGAATTCTTAAAGAAAACACACCAACATTTTCAAAAGTCGTGTCACCTGTTTTGGCAGAGCTGTCATCACAGGTGACCAGCCCCCCCCCCCCCCCCTTCCCCCTCCGCCAGTCATTCTCATTGACCTTACCGCTTTTAACCCATTGGGCAATGGACTTATGAAATTGATTATATATTGTGTTCGTTTATTTGCATGGTCATGAAATTACAAAAATTATGTGCTGTACAAAGGTGCATAAATTAAGGAGATTAATTGTTGGTGTTTAGGCCTATCATCATGATTAAACAGGACATTTATAGCAATTGTTATCCTGATTTGTATTTATGTGTATAATCAGTGAAGTGAAAAAGGAAAGAACCGACGAAGACAATATTGACGATAAGTAATGCATAATTACTAAATTTAAAATTTTTAATATCAAATAGCTTGTATGTATGTGATCATCTCTGCATATAACATCAATCAACCAATGAATTTGAGAGGATGTTAGCTACGTGTAGGCCCACATTCTCAAGCCTTTATTTGAATTATTCACACTTTACATAATACAAGTAACAGACCAATCTGCTAGTCCGTTACGTAAAACAGAGAACGTTTTCATCATCATAAGGCGATGTAAGGGCGTGTACATTTTGTTAACATCTAAATGCTATTACTCTATGTACGTTAAGAACACATCCATCCTTCTTCAACCCTGAAACATCCACACACAAAATATACGTAAAATATCATCATTAGCTAAATGAAGCGCGGACGGATATATTTTGTCACATAACCAAGCCGTTTTCTCCGTCTACTCCGAAGCACTTTCTTAAATGTTATAAATAGTAAACTTTCAATACCCTTGTTGTGCAAGTACAGCCGTCAACGTAGTACCCTTAGTAACGGTATTGTCCCTGCTATGTAATATGCTACAATATATAATATGTACTTCAAGTACTACATAATATATTGCCATAGTATGCCGGTACAATAAAATATGAGTGGTGGATCATATTTACAGCAATATCCCATTGGATTGACTCTCCAATAGAATTGAACCCAAGGGCAAAATAATACGTTACACGGAAATGAGTATTTTTGAAAAATGCTACACATCTAAATAACTAATTATGACAACGTGACCCTTCTCTCCCCCCCCCCCCCCGCTAGCCAATCACCTTTGACGCCAATAACGAAAACGTGTTGATGTTTTTCGAACTGCATTGTATGTTCGCTTATTGAGTCCTATGATTGATCCTGATGGATGTCAATAAATTGATTCTGAAGATTGAAAGTTTTGATTTGAGTAGTTCTAGTACGTGCGTTGTGGACTCTCGAATGAACGCACTGAGCGCACTGAAGAGAAAACGAGAGTGCATCGTCACAACTAACACTGGCCGGGAGACCAAGTGGCCACATTTTGTGTTTTCACTACACAGTTGTTGGAATGAGATGTCAGTCATTTCTCTTTCTGCCCCACACGGAGGAGAGAAGCGCAGAATAAACATTTGTCCAACTTTTTTCTTTTTCGCTGTCTTCCCTTCCCCCCTTTTCTTTCACAATTCAGATGCGAAGAAACATCGTTGGAATTCTCAGCTGGGGGAATACAATGCGATGAATACAATTCAGGCTTCTATGTTTGAATAATTTTCTGTAAGCTCCTTTCAAAATATTACTTGTTTTGTACGGCTAAGAACGCGTTAATTTGAATAAATCGATGACATGTCAGGAATTTCAGCCCCCCGTTGTGCGGATTACGTGAGCATCCATAACACGTGTACAACAATCATGAAACTATCTACCAGACACATTCTGGTGTTCGCATGTGAAGAGGGGATTGTGTAATAAAATGAACTGAGAACGGACAGGTCATTTAATGTAGACCTGTGCGTAAGTATTATGGTTAATGTTTTTTGTGAAGCAACTTTTTCTAATATATTTTTATTGTTATGTATGTTTCATGTTTTCGTCAACTTTAGGCCTACATACATAGTAATTAGTACTAACAATTAATAATATCATAATACCATATCAGACTAAAACTATGGTAACATGTACATTGAAATGCGTACTATGGGGTACATGTTTTTTGTTTATGTTGCTTTCCCTTTAGAATTGCTCTATTATTATTATCAATAAATAAGCTGTATATAGGAATGGAAATATTATAAAACTATTTAAATACACTAATGTTCTGTAGTAGATGAAAGAGGAGCGATTGCACTTGCAGTATTAGCAGCAATAGCAAACATATTTAGATTATTGTAAAGTTGCTGAACCAAGCTGTCTACAAAGTTATTACTATGCATGTGCATAATGCAGTGCCAGTCACTGCCAACGCCTAATTGCTAGGTAGTATCTGGTGTATTTCTTTTCATTTGGATGGTAACTGTGTTAAAGATTTTGTTATTTAGACTGTAAAGAATTTCTTTAAAACTTACTTGACACTCAAGTCTGCATAAACTTTGTGGGCTTCTCAAACAAATATATAACAATAACTCATTTGTTTGTAAATATTTTCAATTGTCTTGAGAATAAAATAAATCTGAAAACTGAATATGTGTCTGTTTACAAAATATAAAGTTGTGAATCCCTGCCACATTCATCTCAATATGACGGATACCTCCTTACTAAGTAAATCGTGCTTGCACTTGCATGTTGAAATATAAGCTGATTTGGTTGTCCTTCTAAAATGTAGCTACAAATAAAATGTTACCATAATATTCAGATTTTTGTCTCCTACGCCTTTTGACTAAAATATATACAATAACAAGATTTATAACTACACAATACTTTAGACGTAGGGTCAGTCGTTGTCATCTTTGATTTGATTTACTTTGTTCCATTTTATGCCATGCCGACTGTATAGCGTTATGTAATGAAGAAGTCACAGGAATAATTAAAAGTATTACTCATCAAACATGGACACAGAATAATCTGATAATATCAAAGCATCAGTCATTTTCTTGTGTTACCTACCTTTGTTCCCTTAGCTTTGAAATATATTCATTGGAATATTTGTTTATATTTAAGTCGTTAACATCAACTAAATTAAGATATTTCTTACGGTTGATATTTCGACCCGTGTCTTGTTAAAGTCGGCTGAATGAAAGGTAGATTCAAAACTAAACAGCAAAAAAAACTTAGGAAATTCACCTTTCATTCAGATAAACTTCCTTGATGGCTCATTCATCTCGAGGCAGCATATTTCTAGCGATGGTCTGAATGGTTCCTTGCTAACCACACAAGATACTTCGTTGACTCAGTACACATAAACACGCACAGTTTCTTACGGAGTTATACTTAATGCAGACATCTCAATATCAAACATGAGATGACTGAGATTCGTAAATATTTGTCCTCACTTAATAACTGTCCCCATATTTCTGTATCTGATATTGCCTCGTGATATACCAGGATGTAATGTGCTCCGCTTGCCGGTGGAGGGTTAGGGGGAAGGGGGGTGAGTCAATAGGCTGCTAATCGACACAACGCAAGACGAGGGCGGGGGAGGAAGGGGTGAAAGGGCTCAAGCTCGACCCCTATTCAGGGGGCTGTGCACACCAATGATTGAATGTATTAGCCGGTATTACATTTTCTCCAAAATAACGTTCAAACATCTTCCCACTTAAAAGGGTATTTCTAAAATAGCCAATTTGTATCTGTAATTTGTAATTTTGTTACAATTTTATATTTTTGAAATCGATGAAGTAAATACGCCACGACAATTTACAACTAACAGACACAATCCATAGCATTCAAGCCAATTATTCATAGTCTGACCATGAAATCAATAATTGCTTCGAACAATTTCTCTGAGGAATAATTATGACAAACTTGACCTGTTTTCGTGTCGTGTAACTCAATGTATTTTACTTCAATTTCATTTAAATAATTTATTTCCTGTGTTTTGGGTCAGTATTTGTATTAACACGCTGTTAAAATGTATTATTATATTATAGAACTTAATTTTAGTAATGACGATGTCCATATATGTATAATACGTATCAACGGAATAATAAAAATGAAATGAAATGTAAAGTACGTTACTAAATCAAGAGGTAAGCTTTAGAAAGCCTGGACTAAATAAATTGAAATTATTTTGAATGAAAGACTCCTGTTGAGCACGTATAAACAGATGCAAAGTGTTGAGGAAGGGAGAAGGGAGGTATGTTTGTATGGATAGCAGTGCGTACTACGAACTGTGTTGTGATATGCTCTGTCTACTACATTACGTGATCGTATAAGAGTGAATTTGTTGATATAATTAACAATAGGTTTACCTCTCTCTATTTGAAGTGCGACCTTGATGTGCTTAGGTAATTACTAATTAAAGATACACAATAAGAAGAGAACAAAATTACACATACGTAAATAAGCTATAACTGTTTTCATTTATATTACGAAAATCAACAATTTACCATCAGTACTGTGTTTGATATAACCCCACCGAATCGGGTGATATGGTAATCATATTATGAATTATGTGATGCATCATATATTTCATCCAAAATAAATATAGGGGAGTCCTCTCTGGATTTACAATGTAGTGTGGAAACATTAAATGCAAAATTCATGTAAAGGTTGGTACGGTGAGTGATGACCGTGTTATAAAATGTGTGGATAGTAAAACATGTGCTGGTTTTGTGTGCAGGGGACGGACATTTAATGCCCGCTGTTCCAGTTAATAAATCCGGTGGCGTTCTGCTGTCAAGACCAGAGCTGGACTCGCTCGCTTCATCAATAAATATTTTGTCACCGTTGTCCGAAGCAGGCTGCCAAGTCCAGGGCCGGCAACTTTGCGCGGATAAAAATCTGCAAGTGACATCTAACAGCGGCCGACCCGACACTTTATTGTTGCTGCGTTCATGTCCCCTCACAACAAGACATGGGCCGCAATAATATGCTAATCGAATTACAAACGAACCCAGTATGTGGATGTGAGGGTGGCAAATGGCATTTCATAAATTATAGAGACTGTTAGGGGGTCTCCTCTTGTGCAGTAACACGTTATCATATTTGTGTTTGATAAAGAAGTGGTTTCAATTGGTTTGAGAAAGAGTCGAGCATTTTTAGTCTCGGCATTTAATTATTTGTATATTTTTAGCCTTAATGTGTCGTAAAAACAGTAGAAACTTTTTAAGTCTTACTTATAAGTAACCAACATCTACGCACTCGATGAATTGTGACCACATTGTGCCCTGAAGCTACAATCTAAGACATTTGTTTCAATACTAGTCCTGTTACAATGCACAAGTACAGGTGGCCAGCTCAACGGACCCTGGACATAACTTGTTCTATCCGGAGAAATTATTCAATATTTCCAGCCATAGCCTATATCTTGATTATTTATTCTGTATTATATTGTTGCCATAATTTATTTGTTTTGATCCTTTCAATAAGTACTAACCAGTTTATGCTGGTAATATAAACGTATACAAAGTGCAGTACACAATTTAAAACCGCTTAAGTGAAGACATGAGTATTTTATCGTGTTTGTACAACATTCATTTACTATTATATATAATAAAGACAAATTTGCAGTTACAAATACGGAATTTTCAAAACTAGGTTTCCAACAATTATTTATCAACGAAAATAAGAAGCTAATATAGTATTGTGACTGTCTGTTGGATAGTGAATATTCGTAACAGTATTTAAATAAAAGTAGCACAGTTCGACGCACCTATAGTAAATAATAATACACTGTTTGTGGTTTGCTATACTTTACTAGAAATTAACACTAGTCGTTCAGTATACAAAATATGATGACAGTAAATATAGTTTCTTTATTTACCACTTCATACTTGATAGTTGATTGGTTACTAATTACTCATACTAAAATAATTGCTATCCATTATCGATTGATGACTTACTGATTATAGTGATAGGTGGGGATCTTAGCTTCCAGGAGTCGTGGTTAAACCGGTGTTGTCAGAACTAAAGGCATTTATTGCCGTAAGTACACATGCGGTCGAGATAACAGCTTCGTTCGGCTGTGCTGCACTTTTACACTCTACTGCACGGTCAGTTCAGTGCAGTGCAGTGCAGTTCAGAAAGACACAAGTTTTATGTCGGTGCAACCGTACAGGCGACCAACCACAGAGACCGCAGGCCAAGGAAAATAAGAAGAACATTATTCCAGTGGTAATTTTAGATTCATGGATATACTTATTAGTTCTATATTTGAGATTCTTTGTGTTAGAGCGGATAGTTTTGGACAAACTTGTCTCGTGTAGTTTCGTCCTCTACGCTTACGCTCAGCCGAGCCAAGGTAAGGCCCACGGAATATTTGGTTTTCCTCAAAACGTAAATCACTTGAATGTATACTCTCATAAAGCCGTTATTCATAAATAGCCTTACACTAGAATATTACAATCATCCTCATTTCAGATTTACGATATCAAGTCTCACCCATTTCTGCTGCCAAATTAGGCCTACTATTGCACCGCTTCCAGAGAAGGTGCAGATGAAGGCCAACGAACGTGTGTTATTGTAAGACGACATATGAACTGTTAAAAGTCCAAACGTTCAGATTTATGTAGATAGTGCAGGACAGGGAAACGAAGCTAATGTGCATGGTGGTTACAGAAAATATTACATAACATCAATGCACCACGGTTCGAGCTTAGAATTTAGTGGTCTCTACTCTAGCTAGATTACATTACCTTTCATCAATCATCGGGGATCTGATTGGACTGTGAATAATTGCAGCTCAACGCTAATTTTATCGGTATCGATAACAACATTTGGGCATTGTGTAAGTTCAGCACTATATCTATAATGCCAGTTTTTCTCTCTATCAATTAGCGAAGATATGTTGCAATCGGATAACAAAGTACGGGCGAGGAATGCTCTAATGAAGGATTACTCGGGTTGTTGCAGGTGCTTTATTGAAGTGACGTCATTGCCAGAGAATCCACCTTAAATCGTCTCGTTCATAAAAACATGAAAATGATCCTGGCAATAAACGCGGATCATTCTCTGATGTTTGGAGTGGAACGAATTGGTTTATAATCTCATCTGGTGATCCGTGGAATAGGGGATGTTGTTCACTCAGGTGACTTAACCCCTGGCCGTCAGCACGCGGCGGGGGCGGGGGCGGGGTGGGGGTCATCAAGGGGGAGAGGGGTGCGTATGGGGTTAGGTGAGTCTGAGTACTAAAGTAAAATATTGTTCCATATTATGCTATCGGAAAATGATGTGCTAAGATTGATAAGCCTACTCATTTGTGTGCGTCGACTACTATGTACTACAGTAGGCACTGTGAATCGGGGCACTGGTCACAAATTTGAATTGAAGGGCGTTGCAAACAACGTTTAGAGTACTATTGATTCTTAGAATCGTATTTTGTTGGTAACCTGTGAAGTGTCTTTCTGTTCAACTTATTTGTTTTCACGTACGTGACATCTTTGCGCGTGGCGGCAACATTTGTGATCAAACTTTGACGTTGCCATGTAGAAACAATCAGAGGCTGTTGTACACAGCAATTCTTAGTTCTTTCAAATTCAGCCTTTTTTTATTAATTAAAATTATGTGTGAGTGCTATTTTTTCTTTTTTCTTACTTATGTTTACTTTTTATATTCAAAATTAGGCTTATTTATTAAATTTGAATAGTATTTGCCAATGATTTAGGATAGGTCATCAACTCATCATCAATTGTGTCGCCATCATGGCCCATGTGACTTTACGTGGGAACTATGAATTAAGGCTGGTCCACACAGATTTTTAAGACATAATGCATAAGGTTTTAAGACGTTGTTTTAAAAACAACAATGAAAACAACGTCTTAGAACTTAAACTTTGTGTGAGCGCCAGTACGTGTTCCCTATGATCCAACTTTACGACTACGCGTTAAACCTTAAATCGTATGTCCTAAAAATCTGTGTGGACCAGCCTTTACTAGCAAGGCCTCTAATTTCCCTGGCGGCGACTAGTCACATTATTGGGGACCTTCTGCGATGCTATCAGAGAGTATTCAACCTCTACTAGCGTGTCTGTACAGTTGAGCGGAAATGTTAATCGCATGTCAAAAGGAGCAGATCCATCCTAGTATTCGTCCTACAGCTGAGGTATAAACATAAACCATGGGATGGTTGCTGGAGTCTGTCTTAATGTATCCGCTTCTCCATCTAAAGTCTACGTCTACCTCTAGACAACGGTTTAGCCGGTTTCCATACGAACACCGAAGTTAAGCAACCTCGGGCTAGGTCAGGAGGTGGGTGGGTGACCGCTTACCGCCGTAACACTAGTTATACTGTTGGTCATAGAGCACATTGGAGGGTTTGGAAGTTTGTGTAAGAGCTTTGTTCTTCTCGTCAAATGCTCGGCAGGAGGAATCTTTATGACTGGTCATAGTTACACCATCCGTTCGGATGGGACGTAAAGCCGATGGTCCTCTTGGTACTTTTGACAGTAGTAGGCTACGTGCCGGTACCAGACTTCCCCTCCTCATCGTCCTCAGCATCATTCATCAATCTTTTTGCATATATAGAATACAACATAACATAACGTACAATATCGCCACAATGATTATTTTATTATACATGGTCATAATTATTGATCCTGAGTTCAAATCGTTACCTGCACTTGAAAAGGATTTACATCAATAAAATATGTTGATATACCGAGTAAAGCTTAAGTAAAACAGTTATTATGTCCAGATTAAATCTTAACTGGTATTTATCGATTTTCAATGTAAATTTCAGTAGGCCTACATAATAACTCGGATAACGAAATACGTTCATATAAAAAAAAAAACGTTCTGTATATTTCATTCGATCGATGTTTTCCCAATCCACACTTTCGAGCCCCACTTCTACCGCGCTCTTCACAGATCAAACAAATGAACCAATCATAAAGTAGCGGTAAATCACGTGATTGTCTCTTCTACGTGCCTGATACTCGCTTTAGGGATAAGTTAAAAGTCAACATGGCAGTACTGTCTGTGTATATAGACGATATGACGTTGGTCACAGCCATCAAGTATACCGTGACTGTGATCCCGTGAGCATCTCGTACGAGAACCAGCACCATAGTCATCAACATACTATACACAGCAGTTTGCATATACCAAATAATGTAATGTAATCAAAATTTAATTAGAGCACTTTTTTTATCAACGAAGCTCCTCGATACTCAAACAGTTTACTATGGAACAGTTTTCGTCCTATTTTATATACGTGGGAATAAAATTAGGTCTACGTCTATACAAGTGAACATATACGGACAATATATTTTGTACTACTCAGATTAATTTAGCAGAGATAACGTTACGATTTCACGGTATTAACTATCGTACACGTACACTATCGTATCGTACAATGACTCTTAGAAAACCCTTCACTCTAAAATGAGAGAATGAAAAAGTCACTCTCATGTTCACTCGCTCCACAAATAGGTCGAATAGTGGTGCAAATTAAATGAAAAAGCGGTTGTGACTCATTCATCATTATTGAGATATTAATCTGCACTATATTATACATTTAATTCGCAAATGTGATTTTGTTATATGTTTATTTCGTCTGTATTAAAAGTGATGCAAGATCGAGAACTCTTCCACACAGCCATAACGCGGGTGCTTTTTATCACCGTCTGTCTGTTTCACAGTTAGCGAAACGTTATTTTATTTCATAACGATGACGACATTGTGAATTGCTCTGTTGATTTTATATTGGCAGTTTTAAAACTGATCCCCGACTAGTAATAACATTTCCATTCCCTGCGTACGCGAGTTTGTTGGCTTTAAAGCTGAACCTGAATTAATGATGCCATTCGAAATCGGAAGCCAAGTAGAATTTCATCCCGTTTAATCTGTTTGGGATTAAACAGCGATAGCACACGTAAGCAGCCTCGCTCTGGTTCATTATTCTCCCCTCGTGTTATGAGTATTGACAGGCAGGCGTTTACGTTGCCAATGAGGATTATCTTATAATGAAAGAGGGTAGGCAAATATGTTTTTGCTGTAGTCGCAATTCCATTATTTTATGATGTTTGCATTCAATGTCCCGTCTGATGGTTATTAAATCATTCTCAAAAACGAAGGTATGAACAATAATAGTGAGGCGGCAAATCGATCTATATGTATGAATGTTTCGTGTGGAGGTTGGATGCCTGCTGTACATTTCACGTACACTGCGTAATTATTACTGTATTCTAAATTGTCAAAGACAACAATGCACAATAATTACAAATGTACATTGACATAACATTTTAAAACTAGTTGTCATTATTGTACTTGTTGTCATTGACGAAAATGAAGATCGTAATTAACTCCGTCCCTAGATACCGAGCCACGGTTAAAACTGGAAATCTTATTGTAAGCGTTATGTAACATTTTCACGTTCGTGAATAGCTGTAGAGATATTATGTTATTATGTATGAACAGTCTATTGGTTTCTTATTGACGCTCTTTGTGGTTTAAATCAGTTTACAATCTGGAATCTTGTCAAGTTCTCTTGAAGCGCTATTTTCTATACTCTCAATTACTTATCCAATTCTCGGGTAGAGGCGGCGCCACGCCCCCTATCCGCCATTACAGGTTCGACAAGCACCTCATGCACTCATCTTTTTCTCTCCCTTTCTGCCTCATTAATGTCGCCCCCGCCCACGCGCAGCGCTGATGCACGCACATGCGCGCACGGCACAAGTGAACAATGAAAGTACGCACCAGAAAGCAATGCTGCCATCCATGCCCTAATGATGTTTGAATGTTAATGACGCCTTGAGAGGCGGGTAATGACTTAGCTCGACGAGCGACAAAAACCACAAGATCTCGACTTACGCCGCTATACATTTTCTATTCCCCGGGACATTTTTCATTTGATGTAAAAAAAAAGAAGAAAAAAACATCTATGAAAGTTAAAGCGTTGGTGATGAATGCCGAATGAGATATATATGTTGCTAAAGCTAAGGTTTCACTCAACTCTTCAATGCAGCACTTGATACGTATAGATAGGTATTTCCATACATAGACAACAGTATATACATGCTTGGACACTCGTAGGATTATGTTTTCTAATAATCTACTCAATTTCATGAATGATGAACCAACTTCGTCAGATACGTTTATTATGTACATACTTTTACAAATGACAAAAAAACAATATTTTGTATATAAACAAATTTTCATCTGATGACTACTCTAGCACTAATTGTGTGCATTAAGTGTGATCTTGACGATACAAATCGGACTTTATTGATAAAGGATTATAAACGTTGACGAATGATGATAATTGTATTATTTATTTGTACAAATGCGCCACGCAATCGAGTGTCTAATACCGCTTACAATAATCCAAGGATGAGTATCGTATATGGAGTCTAGTGACTATAATGTGTACGTACTCTTGGCAACACTTTTCACAAAACAACACAAACTGATATCACTGGTACTTCATTCACACTTACATTCACCCGTGAAGTTTTCAGGACACCGTTGAGGGTCTATGTTAACACGATCCCTCGAGGGTTCTCGACACTGAACTGAACACTACTTGACTGAACGAGCGAGGTATGTATGAGTCGAAACGGGCCGAGACTCTACCACGCCCGACCTTGTAACGGGAGGTACGAGGAACACATGTTGGATGTCTGCTGTTGGTGCTGCATGGCTAGGTTCTGACGTTGATACGCCATGTTGGACAGTAGACTCGCCGTGCTGCTGCACGCAACCTGTTGCTGCTGTTGCTGTTGGTGCTGTTGCTGTTGGTGGTGCTGTTGGTGCGTCATGGCCGAGCTGGCGGGGCTGTGCGAACAGTGGCTGCTCGCCTGGGGGGACTGACCGGCTGAGCGGCCGACGCCGGCAACGCCTCCGCTTCCGTCTCCCGAGCAAGGCTTGCCGTCCTTCACAAGCACCGGCACCGCCACTCGGCGAGGCGAGCTCTGAGACTAGAACAAGAACACACGGTCAGACACTGCCTTGCTCTGAGACTAGAACAAGAACACACGGTCAGACACTGCCTTGCTCTGAGACTAGAACAAGAACACACGGTCAGACACTGCCTTGCTCTGAGACTAGAACAAGAACACACGGTCAGACACTGCCTTGCTCTGAGACTAGAACAAGGCTTGCCGTCCTTCACAAGCACCGGCACCGCCACTCGGCGAGGCGAGCTCTGAGACTAGAACAAGAACACACGGTCAAACACTGCCTTGCTCTGAGACTAGAACAAGGCTTGCCGTCCTTCACAAGCACCGGCACTGCCACTCGGCGAGGCGAGCTCTGAGACTAGAACAAGAACACACGAGTCAGAGCCTGCCTTTCTCTGAGACTAGAACAAGAACACACGAGTCAGAGCCTGCCTTTCTCTGAGACTAGAACAAGAACACACGAGTCAGAGCCTGCCTTTCTCTGAGACTAGAATAAGAACACACGAGTAAGAGACTGCATTTTAATTTAAAAATTGTAGTAGCCTACTAAGCTACAAGTGTTCATTATTATTATAGTACCTACTTCGATGCATAATTATGTTCGCTCGGCCGTCAAGTTGCGCAATACTGTCATGGAGCTTTCGCGGACAATAACATTTGTAGATTCAAATTTTATTTCTCCACGTTACTTTGCTTTCATTGAATGCTAAAAATCGACAAGAAATAATTATGTATTATTTACTGCTTTTGAGTTTTTTTACGTAAGGCAATTTCAATCGTTGGCTGTGGTATTTTTACTTTTGATTGTGTTTTCTTGGTCTTTAGATCCAAGCCATGTCACCCTCTGATACAATATTTCTAGGTCACGTAGATCTCGCGTATGATAACGTTATCATCTGTCCTTAGCGCTCGACAGGAGCGAAGCAGCAGTATGAACCTATTTCGATCGTGAAATAATGAAAACATGAACGGTGGGTATTTAAATCTGTCCGCGCCTTTACCGAATACGACAGTGACAGTGATTCAATTACATTGTAGTACCCCATGTAAGCGGAATAGCCCCAGGCCTCAACAACACTAGCGCCTTCTATCTACGCACGACCGCATTGTTAAAGGCTGCCCTGCTAATCGCCAGGCTGATCGAGGAGGGTAATGGGGCAGAATAACAATGCGGACCCTAAGTGATGGGCGGAGTAGCCGGGTTGAGGATCTGGATAACTAACGCAATAATAATATCCGGCGTTTCAATCAACGAGAATAGGAAAGTTATAGAGTTGATTGTTTCCACATTAATGCTGTATACCTTATCGTTATAGAGATACGTGAAAATAGCGTTTTGTGTATAGATGCTACAAAGCGCTATTTTTCAGTGGAAACTAAGGTTTTTCTGTTCCTATTTTATCATATTTAACATAGTTATTATACTTTGTGTATGATAAATGCAATTTGGTTTGTTTTAATTTTAATAGTATGACATGATTTAAAAATATAAATTTGAGAAAACTTCATTATCAAGTTTTTTAATCTTGGCAAAAAATAGATGCTACAAAACGCCATAAAATGACAATTGAAAATGCCATTTTCACGTATCACTATCGTGTGTTCAGTAAGTAATTCGGCTGGCATAACTGCGCTATTAACACGGTCGTCTATAACGGGTTAGATTAATTATAGCTATCACTAAGATGTAACCATACTGTACATCATTCATTCCAAGTTTGCACACTTGTGCACATGTACGATAAACACTTATAGAAAGACAAAATGTGATCTATCATGATATGCGTTTTAACTTTTAATAGACATAGTTTGATGTTAAACGCCACTCAAACTTACAAGAGAGAGCGCCGCAAAGTTTACCACTGTCCGCGCCATTGTGGTTTCAACATTTTAGTATTCAACAGTTAGTAGATATTGTTCATTTTGCTACCACCAGAATGAATAGTCTCTTTTTAGTTCCGTCTTCAATTTGTTTTTCAGTATCTGGTCTTATGTGACGTAGATAGAAGTATTACAGCATTTAAGTAACTCATTGTAAGTGGTTGTGTTGCGATTGTTACTAATAAACCAGATTATACGATGTCCTATAATTTGGTTAATTTAATTATTTATTGAATGTTTTTATCTTTAATATTGAATATGACACATTGAGCATACACTATACATACTGTACAACATACAGTATAGAACAGTTTTATAGAAACAATCAAATAATTAAATAAAACAATGAATAGCTGATAAAAGCTTGAAATCCTGAGTTTTTTTTATAAACTCTTTGGCTAATTATTAATCCTAGGGAACAAGTGGAGACACCTCGGACAACGAACCAGTTGATCCACCGCGTCGAGCTTATATTTACCTGGTTTGTAAACCCCTCGTTAGGGGGGTAGTTTGGCCGACTCGTTCGCGCTACATTCCATTCACTGATTTCCTAGAATTTCATAATTGGCTACATGAACAACTGTAAAAGCTAAATTCCAAATATAAATTAATGTTTTATTTGAATTAACGTTTCGGAAACTTATTCCTTAATATAGATCAGAACACCACGAGCTTGAAACTTTTTTATTTTTTCTTGTAGCGTTATTATTAGATGAATGCGAATCAAACGATTTGCATACTGCATACATGAATTACATAATATGTTTCTTCATAATCATACTACAAAGACGATTAAAAAATGACAATATGCATAAATGTATTTAGAAAACGATTGTGATAATTGAAAATGAAGTAAAACCAGAAGCAAAAATAATAAAACTAGCACGGTGTATTTAACAGAATACAACAGTCCGCAATCTGATGTGGTGTGTACTGTGTAGTTAACTTTATCTTGAAACCATCATTTTTGAACAAAGAATGTTTAAAATCAAATATTTTTGCAATAAAATGATTTTATTTTCTACAATGTGTCCTTTTCCAAACAGTAATCTTATGTATGGTTTTATCAAGACGGTTAATATTCATTTCGCAATATGAGCTGCTTTCACGTAGAATTGAGCTCTTCAATCCATTACTATTTGAGTATCTGATGAGAGGAGCAGATTGAAACACTCGATGGTTCTGATTCAATCTTTTCAATAACTTAGATCTAACTAAGTAGTGTAGATTTGATAAGATGAATATAAAAGCTTTCAACTTACTTAGCTCGAGACTCGCTTCTCAAATCAGTTTCAAGACGTGGATTCTCGAGCCGTTTATCAAATCGAAATTTGTTCTTATTCTTATAAAACAAAAACCGACATTTTCTATACTTGCCTCATCAAAGAGAGCAAATTTGCCTATATATCTGGCTAACTAGAGAGAGTAAAATTGTTGAAAGAAAAACATACACTTATGTAAATATTTGTAATATATTACCAGAATTCCAGATACTGTGGCATTCATTGTTGTTTAACGAATTGGGTAATGTGATAATTATTTTCACGAGCCCTTTCAAAAATAAAAGTGCCAAACTTTATAACATAACACACATTACACAATATAGTGTAACTGGTGTTTGACATTTTCAAATAGATGTCAGAATATCAATTTTTATTCTTCTGTGTATGCGGGGGCTGGTTCTAATTATTCAAATTACAAGTTCAAAACCACTTGCAAGATGCATTATTTCTTACATTGCGTGTTTCTGGAACGTGTGTCGGTTCTAACAATAATGCTTCATCATTTACCGTACTTGTTGCGGTGTGAGGGTGGGAGAGATACTGGGGGGTGGGGAGGGGGGGGGGGGGGGACAATAAATCGTCAGCACACGTCGCTGTGGTCTCGACTGCTTCTCAGTCCCTGGACAAACATTCCAACCTGTCAATCCGTACATGGGTTCGTTTCGTTCTTTCGGTTATGATGATGGGCTGGGACATTTGTTTGATCACGTGATCAAACATTGTCAAATAGTGGAAACCGCGCCCTGTAGGACCAGTCTTTAAAATACTACTGTAAAATGACCTAGAAATAGACGTACCAAAGATTCAACGTATAACGATCAGTGAAAGATAAAAAAAAATGTATACAAACTTTAAGCCCCTTCTATTTTTCGTAAACCCAAATAGAATCTCGCACATTGACTTGTCTTGTACTATTTTCTCTAAATGATTATTGTTCCTAATGGTTTTTTAAACAATTAGGTTTAACCTTTCTTTCTTCAACGTTATGCTATTGCAAGTTACTGATATAAGTTTTTCACAATATTATGTGAAGCGAGATGCTTTGTCCTTGTTCTCCTGACTCTGACAGTTAATAACGAAAGTGAAACCAAAAGGGGTATCTTATTTATCATTGTATTGCTGTCTCAATGATAATTGTCATGCTAGATTAGGATCATCATTAAACACTCGTCACTCAAAAAAAAGGAACTCGAAGTTATTAATAAAGAGAGTTGTAAACAATCTGCAGTGGGTCTACCTCAAGTATGACATAATATGTTAATACAATTTCTTATCTTCTTTCATATCTAGGAACTTTGTGCTCTTTAGACGGTCAGAGCGAGACCGATCAATTACACAGTTTTACTTGTAAATGTGACATCGATGTCAACATGGCTGCCCAACGTTGAGAAGAGGACTGGTGGCGACTGGTGAAAGCTAAGTGACGTCACTCCCTGAGTTGACGATCGACTTTCTATGCTGATCAATTTACTGCTTTGAATATTTGAAGTTGTTTCATTCACACGGCAGGGTATATACGTTAAAATAAAAACTTCAATTATTGCTACCAAGAAAAGTGAATTGTACCCGGCCCCTCAACCATGTACCTTTCGTTCCGTCTGTTGCAGCATTGATTCAACAGGCGTTTGTAGAAACACATTATCTAAAGTTAAGCTAGTGAATTGTTGTAACCAGCACTTCCACCATGTACCCTTCATTCTGTCTGTTGCAGCATTGATTCAACAGGCGTTTGTAGAAACACAATATCTAAAGTTTAGCTAGTGAATTGTTGTACCGGCACATCCACCATGTACCCTTCGTTCTGTCTGTTGCAGCATTGATTCAACAGGCGTTTGTAGAAACACAATATCTAAAGTTTAGCTAGTGAATTGTTGTAACCAGCACATCCACCATGTTCCCTTCGTTCTGTCTGTTGCAGCATTGATTCAACAGGCGTTTGTAGAAACACATTATCTAAAGTTAAGCTAGTGAATTGTTGTACCCGGCACCTCCACCATGTTCCCTTCGTTCTGTCTGTTGCAGCATTGATTCAACAGGCGTTTGTAGAAACACATTATCTAAAGTTAAGCTAGTGAATTGTTGTAACCAGCACCTCCACCATGTTCCCTTCGTTCTGTCTGTTGCAGCATTGATTCAACAGGCGTTTGTAGAAACACAATATCTAAAGTTAAGCTAGCGAATTGTTGTACCGGCACCTCCAGCATGATCTCTTCGTTATGTCTGTTGCAGCATTGATTCAACAGGCGTTTGTAGAAACACAATATCTAAAGTTAAGCTAGCGAATTGTTGTACCCGGCACCTCCACCATGTACCCTTCGTTCTGTCTGTTGCAGCATTGATTCAACAGGCGTTTGTAGAAACACAATATCTAAAGTTAAGCTAGTGAATTGTTGTACCGGCACCTCCACCATGTTCCCTTCGTTATGTCTGTTGCAGCATTGATTCAACAGGCGTTTGTAGAAACACATTATCTAAAGTTAAGCTAGTGAATTGTTGTACCCGGCACCTCCACCATGTTCCCTTCGTTCTGTCTGTTGCAGCATTGATTCAACAGGCGTTTGTAGAAACACAATATCTAAAGTTAAGCTAGTGAATTGTTGTACCCGGCACCTCCACCATGTTCCCTTCGTTCTGTCTGTTGCAGCATTGATTCAACAGGCGTTTGTAGAAACACATTATCTAAAGTTAAGCTAGTGAATTGTTGTACCCGGCACCTCCACCATGTACCCTTCGTTCCGTCTGTTGCAGCATTGATTCAACAGGCGTTTGTAGAAACACATTATCTAAAGTTAAGCTAGTGAATTGTTGTACCCGGCACCTCCACCATGTTCCCTTCGTTCTGTCTGTTGCAGCATTGATTCAACAGGCGTTTGTAGAAACACAATATCTAAAGTTAAGCTAGTGAATTGTTGTACCCGGCACCTCCACCATGTTCCCTTCGTTCTGTCTGTTGCAGCATTGATTCAACAGGCGTTTGTAGAAACACATTATCTAAAGTTAAGCTAGTGAATTGTTGTAACTGGCACCTCCACCATGGACCCTTCGTTCTGTCTGTTGCAGCATTGATTCAACAGGCGTTTGTAGAAACACATTATCTAAAGTTAAGCTAGTGAATTGTTGTACCGGCACCTCCAGCATGATCTCTTCGTTCTGTCTGTTGCAGCATTGATTCAACAGGCGTTTGTAGAAACACAATATCTAAAGTTAAGCTAGTGAATTGTTGTAACCAGCACCTCCACCATGTTCCCTTCGTTCTGTCTGTTGCAGCATTGATTCAACAGGCGTTTGTAGAAACACATTATCTAAAGTTAGGCTAGTGAATTGTTGTACCGGCACATCCACCATGTTCCCTTCGTTCTGTCTGTTGCAGCATTGATTCAACAGGCGTTTGTAGAAACACATTATCTAAAGTTAAGCTAGTGAATTGTTGTAACTGGCACCTCCACCATGTTCCCTTCGTTCTGTCTGTTGCAGCATTGATTCAACAGGCGTTTGTAGAAACACATTATCTAAAGTTAGGCTAGTGAATTGTTGTACCGGCACATCCACCATGTTCCCTTCGTTCTGTCTGTTGCAGCATTGATTCAACAGGCGTTTGTAGAAACACATTATCTAAAGTTAAGCTAGTGAATTATTGTAACTGGCACCTCCACCATGGACCCTTCGTTCTGTCTGTTGCAGCATTGATTCAACAGGCGTTTGTAGAAACACAATATCTAAAGTTAAGCTAGTGAATTGTTGTACCGGGCACCTCCACCATGTTCCTTCGTTCTGTCTGTTGCAGCATTGATTCAACAGGCGTTTGTAGAAACACAATATCTAAAGTTAAGCTAGTGAATTGTTGTACCGGGCACCTCCACCATGTTCCTTCGTTCTGTCTGTTGCAGCATTGATTCAACAGGCGTTTGTAGAAACACATTATCTAAAGTTAAGCTAGTGAATTGTTGTACCGGCACCTCCACCATGTTCCCTTCGTTCTGTCTGTTGCAGCATTGATTCAACAGGCGTTTGTAGAAACACAATATCTAAAGTAAAGCTAGTGAATTGTTGTAACCAGCACCTCCACCATGTTCCTTCGTTCTGTCTGTTGCAGCATTGATTCAACAGGCGTTTGTAGAAACACATTATCTAAAGTTAAGCTAGTGAATTGTTGTACCGGCACCTCCAGCATGATCTCTTCGTTCCGTCTGTTGCAGCATTGATTCAACAGGTGTTTGTAGAAACACAATATCTAAAGTTAAGCTAGTGAATTGTTGTAACCAGCACCTCCACCATGTTCCTTCGTTCTGTCTGTTGCAGCATTGATTCAACAGGCGTTTGTAGAAACACAATATCTAAAGTTAAGCTAGTGAATTGTTGTACCGGGCACCTCCACCATGTTCCTTCGTTCTGTCTGTTGCAGCATTGATTCAACAGGCGTTTGTAGAAACACATTATCTAAAGTTAAGCTAGTGAATTGTTGTACCGGCACCTCCACCATGTTCCTTCGTTCTGTCTGTTGCAGCATTGATTCAACAGGCGTTTGTAGAAACACATTATCTAAAGTTAAGCTAGTGAATTGTTGTACCCGGCACCTCCACCATGTTCTCTTCGTTCCGTCTGTTGCAGCATTGATTCAACAGGTGTTTGTAGAAACACAATATCTAAAGTTAAGCTAGTGAATTGTTGTACCGGGCACCTCCACCATGGACCCTTCGTTCTGTCTGTTGCAGCATTGATTCAACAGGCGTTTGTAGAAACACATTATCAAAATTTAAGCTAGTGAATTGTTGTACCGGGCACCTCCACCATGTTCCCTTCGTTTTGTCTGTTGCAGCATTGATTCAACAGGCGTTTGTAGAAACACAATATCTAAAGTTAAGCTAGTGAATTGTTGTACCGGGCACCTCCACCATGGACCCTTCGTTCTGTCTGTTGCAGCATTGATTCAACAGGCGTTTGTAGAAACACATTATCTAAAGTTAAGCTAGTGAATTGTTGTACCGGGCACCTCCACCATGGACCCTTCGTTCTGTCTGTTGCAGCATTGATTCAACAGGCGTTTGTAGAAACACATTATCAAAATTTAAGCTAGTGAATTGTTGTACCGGGCACCTCCACCATGGACCCTTCGTTCTGTCTGTTGCAGCATTGATTCAACAGGCGTTTGTAGAAACACATTATCAAAATTTAAGCTAGTGAATTGTTGTACCCGGCACCTCCACCATGTACCCTTCGTTCCGTCTGTTGCAGCATTGATTCAACAGGCGTTTGTAGAAACACATTATCTAAAGTTAAGCTAGTGAATTGTTGTACCCGGCACCTCCACCATGTACCCTTCGTTCCGTCTGTTGCAGCATTGATTCAACAGGCGTTTGTAGAAACACATTATCTAAAGTTAAGCTAGTGAATTGTTGTACCGGCACATCCACCATGTTCCCTTCGTTCTGTCTGTTGCAGCATTGATTCAACAGGCGTTTGTAGAAACACATTATCTAAAGTTAAGCTAGTGAATTGTTGTAACTGGCACCTCCACCATGGACCCTTCGTTCTGTCTGTTGCAGCATTGATTCAACAGGCGTTTGTAGAAACACATTATCTAAATTTAAGCTAGTGAATTGTTGTACCGGGCACCTCCACCATGGACCCTTCGTTCTGTCTGTTGCAGCATTGATTCAACAGGCGTTTGTAGAAACACATTATCAAAATTTAAGCTAGTGAATTGTTGTACCCGGCACCTCCACCATGTACCCTTCGTTCCGTCTGTTGCAGCATTGATTCAACAGGCGTTTGTAGAAACACATTATCTAAAGTTAAGCTAGTGAATTGTTGTAACTGGCACCTCCACCATGGACCCTTCGTTCTGTCTGTTGCAGCATTGATTCAACAGGCGTTTGTAGAAACACATTATCTAAAGTTAAGCTAGTGAATTGTTGTACCGGCACATCCACCATGTTCCCTTCGTTCTGTCTGTTGCAGCATTGATTCAACAGGCGTTTGTAGAAACACATTATCTAAAGTTAAGCTAGTGAATTGTTGTTACTGGCACCTCCACCATGTTCCCTTCGTTCTGTATGTTGCAGCATTGATTCAACAGGCGTTCGCAGAAACACATTAACTAAAGTTAAGCTTGTGAATTATGAGTTTTACCTGGTTTTGTGCGTTCTGCTCCGCCATCGCCTTTTCTTTGGCTTGTCTCTTGCACTTGTACCGATGGTTTTGGAACCATATTTTAACCTGAAACAGAACACCAGGTTATATAACGTCACCTGGTTTTATTGTATGTATTGTTCATAACCTAAAACGCCACTTCGTTGATTGTGAACGTCTTAAAGTTGTTATAGTTTCAGTTTATGGTCACTTGTTCCACATTCTACAGAATGTTGCTGATAACTGTTATGTAGAATGTAGATAATATTATGTTATTTGCAAAACAGCTGAATATAAACACAGTTGTTTGCTACCAGAATAGTTGAATGGCTAAGGGCTTATAACAATTTGCAGATTCTGGCATTATATCGTATTTGAGGTATCTTCTTAAACAAATGAAGTTGAAGTTTAAACTTACCCTAGAAAATATGGTATTTATTAAACAAGTTGTAGTTGTCATATATTAATTATAAACGTTAATGTTATGATTATTCTCATTAAAAGTAGCAGACACGGTGTAATGAGGCTGCGGTATTTGTTATGTAATTTATAGTTTAAAAAAATTAATTATTTAAACAAAAATCACCTCCTATTTAAATACTATAGCCCTATATATATTCAAGTTTTATGAAACTTTATAACATTGACTTAAAAGAATGCATGGGCTTATATATTATTAATTTTCATTTTGTAACAGGTCAGGTGTACGTGCACAACGTACATCACGATCATTCGTAAAGGTTGATTTGTTTGATGAAACTGCATGTTTATCTGAGTCCCGTAAAGGAGACCGGTTTAAAGGCCTATGTGATGAAATTTGGATTAGTATACGGGCGGAGTTCAACGACTATTTATCATTGAATTGCATTGGGTGGCTTTTCACAGGATTCACTGAAAGTGCACGCATTCTTTTTAGTCGATGTTATAAAGTTTCACAAGACTTGAGTGTATGTAGGCCTATAGTATTTAAATAGAAGGTAATTCAATTACAATTACATAACAAATGCTCTAGCCTCATTACACTGTCTGCTACTTTAAATGAGAATAATCATAGCATTAACGTGGACTCATAAAATAATTATAATGAACTGTTTATTGAAGGATGCTAGGAATCAAGATTTTGCATAGAAAATAGGTGGATTCAGTTTGTAAAGTTATAAGTTATACAGTAACTTTTGATTACATAGAAAGAAGTGGATAAAGTATATTAGCATTTCCTTCATTACAGATAATATGTACTATAAAATGTTTGACTAGACCTTTGTTGTTCGTTCGTATAGACACCTGAAATTGCATTAACTTAGTAGACATTCATCGTAACTTGTAATCCCTACTACTGTATTTAGTTCCTCCATTGTCTCTGTATGTCTCTCGCCCATTCATTAAGTAAGCCTATAGTATTTCATTACTAAAGAGGATCAGAAAACATCATTAATTGTCGTTCCAAATAAGGAAAGTGAACGAGAGATCATTAATTCAGTGCTTGAGAAGAGCTTATATTTGATTTCTTTCCTTTCTCTCTCTTTCTCCTTCTCCTTTTTCTTATTCGTTATGGCACATAGAAAGCAATGTCCATAAGCAAATACAAAGAATAATTAATACATGTTTATAAGTATCCGTAGGAATTAAGGATAAATCGTTTTTCAATTTAAAATTTTCTCTTAATTACTGACAAATTTGTATGGGTGTCCCTAAGTGAATAAGCGGTATTCTTATTAATGATACAAACAGGAAAACACCAATGTACATTGGCTGGTATATCTATTCCTGCAGCATCTTTCGATGGTTGTTTTTAAATATTAATTAAAAGCGACTTACACAAAATGAACCTATATAAGGAGTTATAATATTTGATTCTTTAAAAACATTTTTTAAAGACAATATTATCCCAATATAATGGTTTACGCTGCCACGCGAGATTAAGTCTGAATCTTAGTATTTTTGTTGGTATAACACACCTTTCTTTATAGGATGTAATTTGGAAAACCCGTTATAGTTTTTGCCACACGAATGGTTTCAGCCATCCCCATAACAAATAGTTATTTTGTTTCGGTGCGCGAGAAATGCCGTAAACGAAAAACAACCAAAACTATTGATTTTCCTTGCTTCATCTTATAAAACAACGGGTCATTATACAACATATACACAGTTTGAATCTTAACAGTTGCATCGTGCTGGTCTACAGCGTAACGTGTATGGAAGATGCAATATTAGCACAGTTTTAGATTATTTCATAAGCCCCTTTTAACGATGACTCGTTACTTCTTTTATTTCTTCCTTAAAAATAATGAAAAATAGCTGCCTCCGATGTAATTTCACTATAGGCTATATACCTAATATAATTTTAGGTTTGCTTTTGAGGAAACACAAACGCGTAATGTGATCTAAATGAGTAAGGTATCCCAATTGTATTAAACTTTGTAACTGAATGGAAATTGAAATAGATTATTGATGCAACGCTCAATTGCTTTTCTATTCCTTCCCAGGTATTCTTTTGTTGCCTTCAACGCATTCTTCCTACATATTTCGAGGAGCAAACTTGCGTATAGGATACAGTTATAGCTTTTGTTCGGGGATTTTCCTTTCAATTTACGGTACCTTTTAGGGAGAGCCCATTCACTCTTTAGTCATTTTATACACACACCATTTACAATAATCGCTCTAAATCCTCTAAATCCTATTTAGCGTGTAAGTGTTGAGGTGGAATAGATCTCAAAGTTAAACCTGTCAGGATTCACTTGTCGCATCATCGGTCGCGCGAGGATTGGCCGATGTATTGATTTACGTTGCCTTCCAATGATCGCATCATTGTGCACGGGGGCCAACCAGGATGTTTGGGGGTCACCTTAAGAACGGTTTTAGTAATTTCCCGCCAAACCGTTAGACCATCTAGATGATTCTCAATTCCCGTTGCCTCATCTATCTTTCTAATAGGTGCTGGGTTCATTTAATATCAACAGAAGGCAGACACTTCATTAAACACACATTCGAATGAGTTTATTTCATTCCTACCAAGTGGCGTCGCCCCGATACAGAGAGAGTGTCCACGAGGAATTCGGGCCCAGGACTTGCGCTCAGAAAGCAGGGGCGTGCAGTGGGATAGAAAATTACGGGTTCCGTAATTCGGGGGCGTTAGCTATCAAAACATGGGGTACCATGAAACTTTGATGATCTCCCCCCTACAGAGCGTGGTTCCTGTTATAGCGAGTCTTACGGCGCTCCATTCAGTGTCCCCCTTTCAGCTGATGCATTCAGCTACGAAAATAGGGAGGAGGAGTTTTCAAATGATGATGTGAGGGCAACTAGGCCTACTAACCACTTGATATAAACCACCCCATCCCCTTAAATTTACCCTTGTAGAAAATCTGTACACAAAACCCACCATCTGTCTGCACCAATTCTTTACACGGGAGGCAGAAAAGTCCACCCCCTACACACCGCCCAACAATCGCTTAACGCAACAATGCTAGCCGATCAACACAAGAATCGAGGCCTAGAATCCCCTCAACAAACTGGTCCGGTTTTTTCGAAGAGATACATTTTGCTACATTGTTCGTGGTTCATGCAGATTCTCGTCTGTGATTGGAACGTGCTGAAGAGTACCACTTGAAGAGGAACGGTCCTTCATTCAACGGCACCGCACGTTAGCAGGATGCGACGCCAGCCCATGACGTCTATTACATTTACAGCACAACTTGGCAATATTGAAAAGTACTAGGGGCGCACGCTCATGTCACTCGTAGGAGAACTTCCCTATATATTCCCGGACCAATGCTTAACGCCACTGTAGGCTACATCATTTTAAGTTATCTTATTGAAGGTATTTACAATGCTGACGAGTAATTGAAAAATTGAATGTACAATTTACATGGTCATAAAATAAGTAGTATTGAGCTATTGCGAAGCCATACTTTCACTGCGTTTGAGCCTAGACTCGCATGAACCACAAACAACCTTTGCTAGTATCATATACTCCACCCATCTTAATTCTTCCTCTGTCGTTATGTTTGAGAGGCCGTCGCACGATAAGGGGGGGGGGGGGAGGGGGCATAATATGGTCCTGCAATCGTTGGTTCTAACTATTGTAAGATCATATCTGTAATATCCATATTCAAAAACTACATACATACAAACATCACACAAAATATGGGCTGTCATGTTCCTTTATCTGTAATCATTTTATTTTTTTTTGCGTTTAAAATAAAATGAAATGCCTATTGATGCATATATCGTCTATGCTGAAGAACGTTAGTTGAAGTATAATGAATATCACATAAGAGATAACAAGTACGGTTTTCTTAGGCTCTCTTAAATATTTTTCTTATGAATACCTGATGTAACGGGCATCAGTTTACCTGTTGGGCAGTGGGCACCTCTTCAGGTGACTAACTTAGTGTATTAGGAGATATAGGTATTTGCCATTTGGATAGGGGTGTTGTAAAGGCCTGTCCGAGTGCTAGTTGACTCAGCCCCAGCAATCGCCGCATGATGTCTTAATATAAATGTTTTTGTAGTATGCACGCATGATAACGTTCTTTTCAGATAGTAAGGTTTTAAAAAAATCACAAATACATTTCCTAGCACTCTGCAAAATCTAACGAATAAGTTGGAAAGAGTGCTGTATTTCATCCTATGTGTCAAGCTGACAATTATATCCATTTGTATAATAACAGTGATATTTTGAAATTCAAAAGATTCTCTGAGAATTGTTTTGTTTGTACTTGTTTTAATAAAAATACAGTAACGGTGGAATATCTGTGCTGCACTTTGATTCAACCGAACCACAACGGGCGGGCCATGTTGCACAGTTGTTTTAGTTGCAATCTCCTATAGGCTAAATTAAATTGCACGGCCAATGTTGACCTTCTACTCCCAGGGGAAACGCTTGTGTGTGTGTGGGGGAGGGGAGGGGGGGGGGGGGGTACGAGGAAACCGTAACATTGCACTGCCGGTTCTGTTGATAACCAATTATAGTAATTGAACTAGGGTGCGTGCAGCCCCATTGGTTACAACATGGTCATGGGTGGGTGGCCTGCTACTCTCTCATTGGAGCGTTCCACTGAAAACGTTAAGCAATTAGCAATTATCTCCAGCCAAATGAGAGGTTTTAATTGGTTACGTTAAAACAAAGATGAAACAATCAAGAGGGTATAGAATAGTACAAACCTGCACGAGTTCAAGTGTGGGCACAATCAAAGTGATGAAAGTGCGAGCTTAACCGTAAGCCTACGCAAAAATAATTAATTATTAAAACCAAGAGATTTATAACGTATAGAGTACGGTACCGAGAGTGGAAGTCGCTTTATTTAAAATTAAAACATCCACAATATTTCTTTAGCTAAGCGAGTGTTTCTATTAAAAATTTTAGGCCTAGTGGTTGATTGTGTTTACATCATCTCATTAGTCATTAACCACATTTACATGAAAGACTAGTACAGTTGTTTCCTACATTAGGCCTACTCTAGCGTGAAACAATACATTTTGCTGCTTCTCGGTTGCGCAATCAGTTTGCTAAGTAAACGGGTTTTATAAAAATACAGAAACTAATATTAAAATCTAAATCCTGCATTACATGGTTCAATTTTCCGTTCAACTAATTGAATAAAAAATTCTTTTCAATGTTTAGGCATAGGTGATGGTTTTTGTGCGTTTAATATTAGGCTACTCATTTGATATAGAAACTATGAATGCCTATAATTCCAAAGTTTAACATTGAATTCAAATAGTTAAACGAAAAGTTGAGCCTCATAAGCCATAATATAACACCGGGTATGGCTTGACACTAATAGACAAACTAACAACAACAAGTTGTACAAAGTTTATTCTATTTAAAAGAAACCACAGATAACGGATCCGTTGTCTGTGATGAAACGTCACAGGTTTTCGCGACCTGGTTCCGAGTCCGTGCAGCTGTGTATCGCACCATATCTTCACAGCTCGTAGGCCTATCCGCCTGTGGGTGCGTCAGCTGATATAGCGACTCGTCATTCACGTCTTGGGAAAATTGTTTTGCAACGATATCGTTATATATCGACGTCTTTGTTTTGCACACTAATCATAATGGCGCCCACTGGAACGAGAATACGTCATGTGTAAAGATCTACACGAAATTTGAACCGTTGATGAGGAAATACTAAACTGACAAACTGACAAATGAGTAAAAAAAAAAAAAACTGTGATGTAATAAACATAAAACGGAACGGTCAAAGTGGACTTTACTCGCGCTTTCACAGACAGAATTACTTTGGTGAAACAGCAAAATTTCTCATTCTCTCCTCAGTCATACTCTATAACTAAGTAGAGTCGTACTCTATAAGTAGAGGTGTAAGGTCGCAAGGCGCGATAAAACGAAATGTGTTATTTGATGTGTTGCGTCTGTTTTCAGCACAAATCTTCACATACTTACGTCAATACAGGAATCGAAAGTAAATCGCGAAATAAAATGAATTATGTGAATAAAACGGATTTTGGGTCTTTTAAACAACAAGAGCCCAAAAACCCAAATGGAAATTCGTATTTTCGTGTATAAATTAGTATAATAAATATTTAAAGAAAACTCCTAACTCCTGCGAAGTTATGTCTGCTAATTTACCGTTCAAGACATGAGTAGGCTTTATGTACTGTACTTGTTCTAGCTTAAAAATTAAGTCCATATTTAATTACTCTTGATTGATATTCTAAGTTCTAACACATGTTTATATGTGGGAAAGGCCACACTGCATAATATAAAATATGCTTACATGCAATTTAAGTTATCACTATTTTTAAGTGCTAGCGCTATTGCTTATTAAAGAAAAAATATAAGAACATCCACCACTTTTGGTACTTTTCCGGATTTTCGTTTTCAAATTCTGGTCACCCTAAATTAAACTTGCAGTTTACGATTACATCGATAATATTTACTACGTGATCATACTAGAAAATGTACAAATACAAACTGCTATCTGTAATTAATCTGGTATTTGAGGAAGGTAGGTCTAATAGCAAATAGAAAGTATCCACATTTGAAAGATGAAATCGCTTAGCCCATCGTTTGTTGACAGTGTGACGCGTGATATATTTTTATACTCTTCCCCCCCCCCCCCCCCCCCCCGTTCCTCCCACGGACGTCCCGTCTCCACTATTCCAAATACCTCAATATTGCGCACTATACGTGGGCCGATTTCCTGAGGACAAATTATTACAAAAAATTCCCCTACTTTATTCTTAATATTATATTTGTTAGTATCATTTCTGTAATATTTTGTTTAGCAAAGAAACTTAACTCATTACGCAATACAAAATGATAAAACAAGACAAAATTATAAGAAACCTTGACAAAGAAAAAATGATTTTATTAATTCCGCATCATTACAATAACGAATGAGAAAAGATTACACGCATTAATTAATGCATTGTGTTCGTCACAATATCAATCAGCCGGGGTAATTGTGTTAACACGTCACGATTACGATGCGCTGGCGTGTTGGTAAGCCTCCAGCCCACAGTGTGGACCCATAGTTTACCAGCGTTCATCCCGGGATTATGAGCCGACGCCGGGAATTACGGCAAACACGTCACGATGAAGGGGAGGAAATTGTTAAAACAACACCGTTAGTGGGAACTGGGAAATTAAACAAACTTGCTTTTTCCTGAGGCCTACTTGCATATCAAAACATGTGAAGAGGTTATTGTATCTAACGTGTTTAGCATAAGGCCAAACTTGTGTTTACACTTGTAGCTCTGTCGAGATGGGGTGGATATTCAACTATATTTGATCCCTTCCATCGTGCATCATACAGCAATAATGCATGAGCCATGATGCATTTTTACCATTTTGAAATTTAATTTGAATATTTTCACGAACAAGAGTGTACATGATTTTGGCATAATAGTAAGTAGCAATTTGTGTACGAAAAGCATGAAATATATTGTGTTTGTAGTCTGTATTTACTGGCAATACGTTACTTTCTACTAGGGATACCATGCAGGTTAGGAAGCGGGAGTGGAGGGTTGGCTTATCTAGTTATTTAGTTACTATTCGCTGGAACTTTCCATTAGAAATAGCCACACTCATCGACTAACGTTCTTTGCATGCACTTTTTGTGTCGAAACAGAATGTATACAAGAGTGTTCTAGTTTTTGTTTTTATAAATTAAAATTATAAGTTCCAATTCGGATAGGCTATATTATGTTTTCAATGGATGGGTAAGTATAAATGAAAATAATGGAGTTGAGGTGTCTTTTAAAACATGCACTGCTATGTACCCTACTATACACTAGTATAGCATAAAACATGGTTGCGGTGTTTTATGTTTACGGTGACCACTCACCTGAGTAGGAGTAAGATGAATTAGGCTGGCTAGATGTTCCCTTTCGGGGGCGGACAGGTACTTTTGTTGCTTGAATCTTCGCTCCAACTCATAAACCTGAAATGTCACAAGTAACAGTCATACAATTCTTAGTCACATCATCACCTAAAATAATATTCCGTGGTGAGTATGTTTTTCCAAATAGTGGAAATACATATATTTTTTGTTTATACAATTTTATAGAATGAAATCGATTTAAACGCGACAAATGTAAGTTTGGGCGTCTTGACGTTCATGTTTGGAATCACTCTCGGACACATATAGTTCAAAATCAAATGGGGTCCAACTAATCCTTAATAATTGTTCATATAGTTTGACGACTACTATGTCTGTGCTTATTGCTTATTGATAAGAAGTGGGAGACTGAACATTCCCACCACAGCTAGTGTACACAGCGCAGGAAAGTGTCGTGTCAGCGTGTGTATAGATAAAACTATAATTTTTGCGCTCCGTTTAGTGAATACTATTATACCTACTTATTTATTTTTGTTTTAAGTTTAAGAATAACAATTGTAAAAACAAAAATAAAATATTTCCCTTATCACGTTTAGATCAAAAATTTACAGTCGAAATGAGTTTAATTTTAGAGAGTTAAAGAGTTTAGTTTTTCATGTAAGGAACTTATGGGATACAAAATTTGTAATTTATTATCACATTTAAATAATAAGTTGGGCATTATACGAAAATGTGTGTTCTTTTGCCCTTATAATGAACACACAATCCGTGAACGCCCAAATGTTTGCTTCTCTAACATAACTTGCTTTGGGAGAGTACCTTTAAAGTTTAAAGTTGTGCCTATCGATTTGGGATGAACTGAAAATAGATGAAGGCCACGCACGAAAGTCAGGTCGAGTGCTGTGTTGAGGACCAAGTCGAGGCTCGAGGGCCGGTGCTCGGTGGCGCCCGATCTCACTCGAAGTCGCAGTCGACTCGAATATATCGATCCGCACAATTTATCTCGCTCTCGCGTAGAGAAACGAAATCGAAATCCTTGTAATATTTGACATCGGAGTAATTTGTTTTTTGATCTAGGCTTAATTTAGCTCGTTTGACTGTGTTATTGAAAAACACCATCGAAATTTAAGGCAAGTTCTTGCCGTAATTTATAATTGTAATTTGAAATGTGAACGTTGGATTTTATAAAACTGAATTCCTTCTTATTTAGTTCTAAATTTAATTTTTATTTAGTTCATGCAATTATTTATTGCCATGTTATTAAATTATATAAATTAAAAACAATAAGTTTAAAAATACAGTTCTGAGTTTGATGGTTGTGAGTGGATCTGACTATGAATTGTGACAGTTAAATCGTGCTCTAAATATTTTGAATACCAAAAATTACCATTAATAATTAAAATGAGCACTGATTAAAAATTATTTCCAAGATATCTCGATTTGGTTCTTCAAAATTGTGGAGCAAAATTTATAAAATAAATAAGTAAATAATATTTATTTCACATATTACAATAGAGGAGGACTCAAACTAACACTTAGCGCTGCTAAGTACCTTCTTACAGTGCCATTGGTGATTTAACAAACAACAATGAACAATTGACAACTTAACTCCTCAAATTCATAGTTCCTATAGTTTATTCTTTTGCCACTAGAATGCTTTTTAGGTATATCCTTCACGTGGTGTGTTTCGAGGTGGCTTGCTTTGCTAACTTTCACTCTTAAAGTCTGGTGTATTGTGGGTGTTATTCGTTTTAATATGTTTTATTCATTCATGATTCATGATTGATCATCGATTATCCGTCATAAAATAATGAACGATTTACACAATTATAGTAGGATTACTTCTATAGTATATATTTAATTCAATGCATGCACAACAGTAAATTTAATTGAATAGAAAATGTGATTACAAAACGAAATTATTACAATTTTATTTACAGTATTGAAGATTATGACAACGTCAATATGGGGGCTTTTCGGGCCAAATTTGGGCACCCCCAACGGGTTGATATTTGAAAATGTTCTAAATTAGTCGTGATGCTCAATATAAATGGAGAATGATGAAGATAAACAGTAGATAGTAGTGGATGTTATTAATACATCTGCCGTGTGTAATTACTAGACCAAGTGGTTGAGCTGCTTTGCTGTGTGTATTGTGTACACGTCATGAGAGTATGCGGTTGCCAATATTGACACTCTTAGATGAGTTTCCCTGCTCACGTAGTCGTGTCAAGTGTTCGGTAGCCAGCCAGTCTCATGCGCAAGCCGACTTCTAGTCGGGGCTTCCTGGTTAGCTGGTGATGGAAGCTTATAGCACGATTATTTGCTCAACTAAAACATATTTTACTAAGTATATAGACGTTGAGACTGTGGTGTGTGTGGTCTGTCTTTGCGGACGAAGGCTGCGAGCTTCATGCGGACATTTGGTCATATTTAAACGAGGACAAAAATAAAATATTGCGTTATCGTTTGCTAAAAAAAAAACTTGTTCGTAGTTATAATACGAACGACTAGCTGTGAAACTGGTGTGGTGTTCCCGAAGGTCGGATAATTTCTGAAAGCCAGCGTAGGCCGACATACTAGACAAAATGTTGGTGATCCATTCCTATATTTTACAGATTTTGAATGTTTTACATCCAAGTCATTACAAAACTTTCTTAAAGCGATTTAAAATAATTATAACAACTATTTTGATATGGAAATACTGAAAAATAATTGTAATTCAGCATCGATAGCGAGTTTTAACGTAAAACAATTACATCCAATTTAAGAACAACAATAACAGTACAAAAAAACCGTGGACAGCAAATTTAAAAAAAGGAGAGAAAATCCCTATTAACAATTATCTTAGTGGGATACGGAACGCGAAAGTGTCCCAAGAGAAACAAGAACTGTTATGTAAAACTCATTGCCGCTATATAAGAACTAAGGTATATGTAAAATACTCCTACGTAACTCGTCAAATAAGCGTGAGATCGAGATAAAATGCACCCATCATAATTTGAGGGTCTGTTCACGTGCGCTAGTGCGTGGTTTAGTTAGAAAGCAATCCGCTCACCTGCGCTTGTGTGAAGAGAACGCGCCGCTTGCGTCTCTGCGCGAGGGGAAACTGCATCGGTTTTGTCTCGCCCGTCACACTGCACGTCGACAAGCCCGCCATGTTGCCCATGTTCATGTTCATGTTCATATTCATGTTCATGTTCATGTTCATGCTGGCTGAGGACGAGCCCATTAGTCGGGAAACTGGAACAGAAAGCATCGGCATATTTAGTTGAGTCCTCGTCTCGGTTCACATAAAAAACCGTTACAAATTGACGCATTGGGTTTACGATGAATTCGTGTAACGAAACAAAACGAAGAACACTCATTTACGAATTGTTTAAATTTTATTGTTTAAATAGAATTGTTTAAATTTTGTAATGATTTCAAAATATTTTCAAGCAATGGAGAAGAACTTGAGATTGAACTGGCATTGGGATTAAAACATATGTTTTTAACTATAAATCGCTGTTTATTTTACGTTTTTTATGCCATATGTAACTTTTCGTTTTGATTGCCGTGCAATTTAGCCCACCGTTTGTTAAAGGGTTTGTACAGCATAATTGAAATGCCTCTAAAATTAACTTACAACTTACGTGAAAAAGAAAGTGGCTGCAAATATGCGGTGTATTAAAAACCATGTCGCTTAATCTCTTCAATGAAACGTGAGTGCTTAGAAACGGTGTATTTTATAATTTAGAAAGTACTTTTGTAATAAGTTATACATTTGAAGGAATGTGGCATAACGACGCACCCACGAGGGAATGGTAGTAACCAATGCTTTGTGACCACAAAACACAATCGTACACAACTTTCGAAGGGGATGTGACACAAAAATTGTGAATTTCGGTAGGATTGGTTAACATTCACGAAGTCAAATAAATATTCTGGATTTAATAAATCATTTTTTTAGGAGTTACTATGCTTGTGTGCAGAACCACATAGAGTGAGGACGTCACACATCCACCCATGATGTCACAAATATCAACTATACTGACAGTTTACTTTTTGAAACAATACTATGAACGACAAGTAGCCTTTAGACATAAACAGAAAGCTAGGACATATGTATCAATATAACACAAGGCATAAACGTGAGCTCGTAACATGTCCCATAAATCAACCCTGAGCCAAGAAAAATCCATATGCCGGCTTAACACTTTACAATAAATTATACAATTTTGATGGAAACAAACTTAGCACTTTGAATTGAAACTTTCAGAATATCTTGAAACACACTTCTTCTACACTGTATCGGAATTCCCAAAACAATAACAGTACAAGAATTTGTAATGTACACAAAACTGTAAATATCCTATACTGGTAGTATTTGTTTGAAGACCTATGTATTGCCCTGGAAAATAATAAATGTTTGCTGTAGTGTGCTGCGGTTTGATGCGTATATATTATACACAAATTAGGGGTGTACATGTATTCAAACATGTTGCTGGTTATTCACTTTATGATTGTTTTAAGTAACGTAGCCTATTGATTTTGTTTTGCGTGAATATGTTTTTTCTTGCATTTGATCTAAACGCAAGGTTAAAGTGAGAACGAACTTTCGGTAGTCGAAAAACTATCCAGTCCTGTATTCACATGGTTGCAGTAAATTGTACTAATTTTGAATTATTTTCCTATTTAAAGGAATCAAACGAAACGAAACTCAACTGAACTGAACGAAACACAGAATAAAACACTAAAACACGAATCATGTTATATTTTGGCGGCAGGCACGAAGTAGCAAGTAAGTACATAATAACACCTGTAATACCCGGATTGGTTCTTATTTTGAAATTGTTTGTATTCTATTACCAATAATGTACCTTCCACTATTTGCAAACGTATTGGACTATAAATATTACTACAGTTGGTATTTTGATTGCACAGTAAAGCCTATACTATCTGTATGCATGCACCTATAGAGACATACTTCAAATAATTATCTTCAATATGCGTTTATGAATATGTGTCAATGTTAGCGAGAATATGATTGGAATGAGTTGGTGTTTATTTATAATGTTATTAAATGTTGCCTTTCAGCTCACATGAATAACTAAACAACGATGTAGTCCTTGTAAATGTGCGCGAAATACATATCCTCTCTCATTCAATCTGCCTCTTCAAAGTACTTTCAAGCGTGCACGCTTTTCTACCAACTTATGGCTTAAGTCGCAACTCGCAATATTTATAATGGGCCTACAACTACATCCAACTTATAGATGGAAAAAATAAAAAATGTTCAAACCCGTTCTTGTATGTCAACATTATAATTCCGCTTCTTACAACTCGTCTCTCATCCGTATTGCAGGAAAGTTAGACATACAAAAGTCCCTATAAATGTCGTCGACGTTTATTTTATTTCGAAATGCTTTCCATTTCTCCCCCCATGCAATTGATGCACGGAAAGTCGTTCGGCTCCCCGAGATAAGAGATAAGAGTCTTGCCGGGGCTATTGCGCGCCCGTCGAGTGTTTGCTCGGCAAATGGAGCCCCCTCGTCGTCGTCTACCGCTGCAAAGACGCCGTGCGGCGTGCAGCGTGCAGCGTGCGGCGTGCAGCGGGCAGTGGGCAGCGCCGGTAGCCGTCAAGGATGTGAACACGACGATCACTTTTAGAGGGGCTTTGTCCTCTCATGTCCTCGCATCATCATGTTCACAACTTTGGACGTGATATTTCTGCTTTGATGTTAAAAGCGTCACACAATTACAACGTTCAATTTTGCTGGGGATCCAAAACTTTGGAAGTAGAATAGGTTGATTGATTTGATATGTTATAGCCAATCTGCTATATCTTTAGTAGACTAGTGATGGTTTTTACAAACCTTAAAACTACGTGAGTGGCGGCCATCTTGGTGTTACGTCTGAGTATGTCGCCATAGAGAAACAGTTAAAGTAGGCCTACGTTGAAGAAAGGTCTGCAGTAGACACAAAACATCTCATTTGTTGAGTGACATACTTATGGAGTTAACAGTTAAAAAAATATATTTTAAAATAATTAAAAATAAAACATGTCTTTATTTAGGGCAAATAAAGCTTTTAAATCGCATAGTACAATAAGTTTGGCTGATATTAGCCGTGTACGTAAGCGGAGGCCCAAACATCTAAAATAATGTCAGCAATACCTGCCACATCAGCTTGTTGCGGTATGGGTACGTATAATGAACTCTTTTCGTTCGTTGGCTATCAAATGTTTCTATCATCTTGAATACTATTTAGGGTTTAACGAGTAATAAATTGCAGTGACCACGTAGTTACTTGGTACTTGATACTAGACATTTAGTGTTCTAATTGAATCAGTTGTGGAGTATTCGATGTATTGTCTGAGTTAAATTATTGCTCGTAATACATTTGTTTATTTTTATTTGCCGTAAAGGAAACTACCGTTACGGGCTCACCAGTAAAACAAATGTATGACCACACCTTTTTTTTACCAGCTTACATTATACTTTTATTTTGGTATAGCATACTGTTGAATTAGAAAATTAATAGTTCACACGTAGTGTATTGCTTTAATTATTACTGTTTATACTGAAACTTTATATATGGTTATCAATCAAAAGTTCATAGTTGGTATAATTTGTGAAACAACGCCGCAGGCTATAGTAGAGCGTGTGCACCAGACTTGCGAACTAATTGACCAATCATGACCCCAGATCATCCCATTGAGCCTAATTGAACTCGAATTAATCGCGCGGACCCCATACCGACAATAGAAGATATTTAGCCCAGTCGCTCTTGTGTTGTGTTACAATATACCAGTACCACAATAGTCTACGGGTATAGTCTCGCTGTTGCAACCACGCAAAATCAAAGGTTCTTAGTAATATCACAAACTATTAAAAAGTGGGTTTTAACAACCAAGATTTAGTTTAAAAATAACTAAGAACTGAACAATACATAAGATTAAAAAAGTCGTTTCTTTTAGATTCCTAATGACAACCGTAATAATTGAAATATTTGAAATTTTCTTAATCCTTTTCTTGGTTCTTATAAAACTACATGTTGGCTAAAACCCCCTTATTTAAAGTAATGTGTAGATCTTAAGATAACCTTTGATTTTGAACGTTTATATAGCAAATAGACTAATAGTCACACAACACAATACATTTTTGTATGTAAGCGCGTTAAATTCAGTGGGCTTCAAGATTATAAATAATAAATACGAATTATTTTATTTATTTGACACGCTATTCACAAACGTTCGGTAAACATGATTAGCACCGTTTAAAAAGGACGCTCCCGGATTCTTCCTTAGTTAGTTTCGGTGCGTGGGTAGCGTAGCAATTGTGTTGTAAGCTAAGTGCCCACACAAATCTTAGCCTCAACATACAACCAATTACAAAAACATCTACAATAGTTTTTTACAGTAGCCTATTTGAATTCGTTACAGTTCAGTACGTTACATTAACAATGTAAAATTTTCAATTGTCTTTACAGCTTACTATCGACTAAGTTCAGAGGAAGGAAAATTTGAGATCAAACAAGATATAAACAATATAAGGTGGATCGTTGGTCTTGTGGAATTATTCCTGCTTCCAATGCAGAAGGTCCAGCATTCGAATCCCGGTTCGGACTAGTGTATTTAACTTCCGATATTGACTGGCTTTCATGTGAACGCGATTCGTCATAACAAAGAAGCATATATTAATTAATAGTACAATATCCCCCACTGAAAATGAGTTCTTGTATCTGAGTAGGTAGGCAATAAATACAAATTTATTTGCTTATTTTATTTATTTTAAGAACAAGATGGAATTGTACAATAACTATATTAGTACCAACAAACAGCAATAAGTATCATTTGTAAAGTAAATAAAATACGAATTAAAACCGACATTATTATGAAAGTGTAATAATATTAAGCACTAAAAAAGTAACAAATACAATAATGTAAAACGGTGCGGAAAAGAATGGCGAAGGAATATCACGGGCCTGATTACTTCCATACTTTATTAACGTCGTCTTTATTGATTTCCTTACGTTATTACTGTTTTTCTTTCCTTTCATTTCATGTCCTTTGTATGTGCGTATAAACAAAATGATACAATTCAATTCAAACTATCAAGCGCGATATCTATCAGCTTACCACGGTATATCGGACGATGGCCTGATCGTCAGCGTCTAGCCGCTGAGTCGCTGACTCCTATACGAATATGTTTGTACATTCATAAATTATTACCACCACATCAATTAAAAGTTATACAGCATCCACTAAGACCTGTTTCTTCTCTAGTAATCCATTAATACAATGACCATCTTACTTGGTTCATTTATATAAGTATAGTTAACTAAGCATGTGAAGCAGTAAAACAAATTGCATCCACTGACTATGAAGCAGTTTAACAAAGTGCAATGCCGTTGAATTGGCATGAGAAGTGAGTTTGAGTACGGAGAGATCATAATTAGGCTAATCTGTATTTTATTACAGCACGCTCTACCGTCTGAATGCAGCAGTTGGCAGGCGAGCACGTCATGTTACCTTCAGGTGGTTCGCAACAGTATAACTACGCACTATAGAGGCTTCTCTCACCACGTCCTACGACTACAAACTTGAAATTTGCCTCCCAGTGTGATAAAAGTGCCCACCTGAACGCTGCAAGAACTCATCGGTAGCCCAAGTGTTTTCATAGAGTCTTTTACAAACATCCTTGATAATTGATATAGACCTTATCCACTCTTGTTTCAAGCGTTTTGTTAACTACAACAAATGCTTCTAACAGGCCTTACATTAACAGCTCGTTTAGTCATTACTCTGTCAGTACGTTTATGTTTACTTTTGAGTATAATATTAGGTATTTTAGGTGACTGATGTTATTTGATCTATGGTTATAAACAAAACAATGAATGCACGCAAGCCTTAAATGATCACAGGTGTAGAATAAAACCATGGCTATAACCATATGACCGAAGAACAATAATTCAATATTAAATTTAAAATGCTGATATATAATAGGGCGTTTTCTGTTCATGAGGGTAGCAAACACAACCATTACGAATTATTCACTTTTTAATGTTTCGCGTTCAATATTTATTATGACAATACTGAAATAATTGACAAGAAAACGGTATTTTCTGTACATAAGCTCAGTGGGGCATGATGCTTTGTATTTTGAATTATAAAATATAGCCCAAGTGAATATTATCACTGTCTGTAAAAACAGTGCAATATTTTATATATTCCACCAAAAAGTATAGTAAGGCCCAGTTTTATTACGGCCCTCTAAATATTTAGCCGGGGCTAACTGGTTTTCCCCAAAGACACAACGCTTCTGATGGTGGTTGCCATGTAGAAAACAAGTGAGCGGTGGGCTAAAATTTAGCGGGCCGTTATAATACTAGTTATAGTTTATTTTTTATACTGCCCGTCCAAAAAATATGCGATTGAAAGAGTTTAATAATAATAATAAGTTATAACTATACACAATTACAATAATAAATATGGTTATTTATAATGGAGGCATGCATTTCAGCATGCACACTCTAAAATAACAATTCTTTATTTTCAAAGAAGAGTTGTTAGATTATGTAAAATAGTCCTTTTTATGAAAAGTGATTCAAATTAATAGACTCGTTTCGATACATATTGCTCCCACACAGCTTTCACGTGTGATTCTGATTGAACGTGTAACAATTGTTGTTAGGGGGTCTAATGCTATTCTCGAACGGAGGATAAGACGACTAATAATAATGCGCCATTAAAATAGCGATCATTGAAAACATACCGGCATATTTGATCTAATATACCTTTTTGATGGCAAACGTCAATTGGGCCAAATATAAAATATAGAAGATATGAGAAACGAGATATCCCCACTTTTCTTTAGAAGCATAATGTTATTAGTAGTCACTGTAAGTTAGCGATCAAAAATTTCCAAATATATCTTTAATTTAACTTATATGAACATTATAGTACACACCAAACATTACTTTACTAGAAAAACATTTATTTTTGATAAACTGTGGGCACTGCACAATAATAAATGAAAACTGTCTGGTATTACGAATTCACTATCATAAAGCTAATTTAATTGATGTTATGAAGGTAAGAGACACGGTACACTTAACATATGTCAGCGTTTTCGTCTTCTTTTAACGTGTAATAACTATAGTAATAGTAGGTATTATTCTTCACACTAAAAATGGTTTTATAACCCTGAATCATTTACAAGAATGGACCTTGTATAAGATGTTTCAAAGCAGTGTTATAAGGCCTAACTTATAAGCGTGTTACCGTCACAAACGAGCGGTACTGATTTTATCTCTTTAAATTACGTATTATTAAACTGCTACTATAAACCCTTCTCGACTTAACCAGGCTTTCGAATCGCTCCACGATTTTCTCAACCTCGAGCAACTTGAAGAAGCTCTAGCTGGCAGGTGGTGTTAGCCATAAGCCTGTTTACACTCTTATAGTCCACACCTTGGAAGATGAGGGTGGACAGATTAACATATGTTTCCAACCCTATAGCCGATCAACTCTACGGACGTAAAGTAAAACGCATACCGAATGAGACTCATCTATAGGCAATAAAACCAATTAAAATTGCATTATGTTTCTTTTATTTATGTTTTTCCAAATTATTGCCTATTAATCAATAATAATTATAACTAATTACTCTAAATGTAGAAATTGTAATACGGAAGGAATTCATTACAAATTATATGATTAAATACCAACGTGTTATGTATTCATTTGCAAATTCTCATTATGCCATGTTTGTACGTTATTAAAACGCTATAATAGAGGCTCGTATGTTTGCGCTGAGCTATAATTCCACATCATCTACACATCTCAAAGTCTGTGTACTAGATTATAGTCCTTCGCTCAATAGTTACCCAGGTCTGACCACATTTACCAGAATGGTGACGTACTGTACTGTGAGCTATAGCATCCATGCTGGTGCTGCCAGAGTCTCTGGCTCGTATCGGTTCGAAGAACTTATTAGTTAATTAAAACGGAAACATAGTAGAACAGGTAAAACGTTATAATATAAGACCTAGTAATTGGACTGTACACTGTTCTTTGTCACATATAACAAAAAAAAAAAAAAAAACATAAAAACAATTTAAAACGCCGGCGTTTTAAATTGTTTTTTATATGTGACATGGAACAGTGTACAGTCCAATTAATAGGTCTTATATAACTAATTAGTATTAGTTCGAACTTAAACTGGGCAATAGAAGTCATTCAAATGCTCAACAATTACATTTTTCATCTTTTATCGTCTCGATTAATTAGTATAATTTCGTCGCTGACTTGTTCAACCAAAATATACATTCATTTAAGTTCACGTTAAGATTACAGAATGAGGAATAACTTTTGTGTAAGTTGCTATTCTTTGACACATGACTTAAAATATATGGGTGATGACCAACATATAGTGTATACTGTATTAAATTGAATTACACAAAACAGTTTAATCCATTTCACATGCATAAAAGTGTTTTTGAGAAACTCCGACTGGTAATCGTTTAAAATCATTCCTGATCACTTATTACGGCAGTGAATTGTTGTAGACCTATTCTACCCTATCGATTACAAATAACCCAATAGCACGTTTGGTTTGGGTACTGAACGTGTTGCCTATTTAGACATGGTAGAAACATTTCATACATTATACAATTAGTATTACAATACTTCGAGCTCTAAACGTATTTTGTTTGAAAGACACGTGAACATACTAATGCCCAGCGTCGGGGCTGTCCGCATACTTCAGTGGTTGTGTAAACAAGTACACAGCACTGGGCGTTAACCCATACATTTATTCAACGAAGGCCAATATCAAAATAAATCCTATATTGTAATTTGTTTAGCTCCCGTGTCCTGGAATGGTGGTTACAACGCCAGTTCTCCGTTGTTGAGTAAATACACGATGATGAAGCATCTTAGGTTAGTTGACACAGGAACCAGACAGGCCCGGACTGTATTCAGAGAGGAGTTCAGAACCGTGCTCATTATTAACTAGCACAGCTCGTCGGCATTCACGGCAGTGCCGGTTGGTATCTAAATATCTAAACCTCGAGCGAACTGGAAGCTCGTACGTTTTACTTCTGTGGCTCAGACTTCAACATGTCACAAGAACAGATTAATAAAGTAGAAACCAAGTATATGCATTAAAGAATAAAATACAACTTTCGTTTTCATGTTTGGCGTTTAATTTTAGCGGGAAAACGACACGAGTTTAAGGGTTGTTTCCGCGTTATATATGTATTCCTTTGCTCTGCGGTATTATGTCCATTTAGATTGAGCTAAAATCCGAACACTTCCAGGAAAGTTGTGCGTTTGACGATTTTCATAACTATAAGTATTTGCGATTAAGTGTTAGCTCTATACCACGAGTTATTACTATTGATATTTCTCCACGTACATGTCACGTATAATATGTCAGTTCATACTCCATTTTTATAAATAGGAATTACCATGCATACTTTAACAGAGTAACTTTAAAATTGCTTTAAACACATAGTTTTCTGGTTAATGTGTGATCTATTTTCCTTGTAATTATTCGCTGCTCAGGTTCCTGATGAGATAACATGATGATATATGACTCTCCGCAGAGATTATCAAGGAGTCAGCAAAATTAAATGTGCATACGTGTAACTCGTTATTGTGGTTTTTGATATCATCTATTGGCTATTATGAGCGATTACTTCCAACAGCGCGATGGTTCATAGCCTGTGGTACTCCTGATGCTAGTGAAGTCAACGATCGGGATTTTGAGAGCATCTATTACAATCCCTCAAACTCGCTGGGTTATTTGCAATAAGATATTAAAGAGACGTATGTATATTGTATAGGTAAAGTATGCTTATATAGATTCTACTGGTGTATACGGGATCTTGTTACACAATCACTTTTGATGGTTTTTTCTCAAAATAACATTTTTTACCGGTTATTTTTGAAAATAATTATTTTAATTTTACTCTTGGGAATTTGCTAATCCCCACAAGAAAAATTACTCGATTCAAATATCGTTTTTTTATTCCCCATTCTATCCAAGGCTGTGATTTAATTATTTCAGGCCATTTGGTTTCGATCTTTCTGGTAGCTCAACACAGTTTTTGTTCTCCTTCAAGTGGGTGCGTTACGCGTAACAAAACTGAATTTCTACTTTCTCTTCTGTCCTCCTTTAAGGCCGTGTTTGCACAGCATCTTCTCCAATCTCTCTGTCACTCCTTCTCCCTCGCTCTAAAAAGTATTGCACCGTCCACCGTCCAGGGATCAGTGTCATAGGAGAAGGATCTATCCTACAACATTCATACATGTCTTTGTACGTTGATCCGTACTACAACGTAATGCGATTTAGTGATTTAAATATGGAAGGGAAGACGCACTAGAAACCGCGCCGAATTAACGTTGTTTTAAAAATAATATCTGGAAAACGCTATACACAATAACGGAAAAGCTATAAATAAGCATTTGGTGTGGTTTTGTAAAAGCTATAAAAACTGGAATCAAAAAGTATCGACTATTTTTAGTGTTACGAGGAGATTAAGTAATTAATTGTAATTAATTAACATTACCAAATAACAACCGTAATGGTAAAAATATTTTAAACGTTTAAATCCAGGTTTTTAGTTCTTTCGCAATAACGTCACGCTATTTATCACTTGTTCAGTATTGTGACGCGTTGCTTGGATACTACTGGCTCCGTAATTATAGTGAGACTACCGTAAGACAAGTGGGTGGTCGTTACTGAGCCTGACTCCCTGTGCAACGCCTATGTTACGAACCACTGAGCACCCCTCAGAGTTGACCATGTCTGTGCATGGCCAAGCTCCAGGCTGTGCAACGCCTACTCGAGACGTAGATCTCAATGACCTCCCTAACCACTGAGCACCCCTAAAACACAGAGTTGACCATGTCTGTGTTTAGCCAAGGTAGAGAGAAATTACGCCGACGTCTCAAATCGCAGGCAAACAGAACTTGGAGGACAATAATTCTATTTTATATTCCAAAAAGGGATATATTTAATTTGATTTTGGGAAAATACTCACAAACGTAAGAAACTATTAATACTACTGGTATCTATAAGCAAATACCGATTAAAGTGCTCATGAACTATCCATATCCGATAAATATTTTTAGATGAGGCAGAGGAATATATAAAATATGTAGTTTTGTCGTGCGGTTGGGCCGCGAAAATACGCGTCGAGGGCGTGAACGTTCTAGCTTACTTTCCAGCAAGACTTTTTGTCGAAAACCGCTCGTTATTTTTAAAGTTGAGGGAACAAACACGCACCGTTGAATTTTCGATGTTTGTTGTAAACATTTTTGTTTTGTGTGTGTAAAATATATTTGTGGTTCCAACAAATCGTAGATGAGCATTAATTGATATCTTTACTAAATATTATTTTATTCTGTCCGGCGTAGTTGGCCGAGGTCGATTAGGCGTTGGTCTAGTAAACCGCGGTCTCTGCGTTCCAGGTTCGAATTCTGGCTTGGGCATGGATGTCATGTGGCGTTTTTTCATCCTCATAATCACCCACTCATTGTCTCGATTAGCCTCGTTGCAAAAATATTGGACGTAAAACCCCAAATATCATCATATGTAAGTAATATACCGTAACGTGATCAATATCAATGTGTTCTGCGCGCATAACACATGAATTGTTTGGCTCATCCATCACGTTAATCCTTTGGGAAGAGCGAACGCATGTGACGTCAGTTGCTTGTGGGTGTACCCTATAGCTCGGACAAGGAACGCTATGACTGGATCGAATATCTGGGCAGACGCTTCTCACGTCACATATTTTAAGATGTTTGCTCTTCTACCCGGGCCATCTGGTACTGAACCACTGAACGCGTGATCGCAATGCGGTGACGAGTCCGAGACCCGTCAGCGTACGCGTCAGCGGTTAGTCAACACCCTCGCAAGCGATGTTACCGCGGCAAGTGACCCCACACTCGTGTGCTGCGTGTAAGACACTGCAACCTGATATCTTATATAAAAACGATAGGTATCATTAACTTAACTGGTTCGATATACACGCTGAGCTGTGTTTGTAAATCACGTTTTTGTGCATGAACTATACCTGCCATATTAATTGTATAGTGTTGAAGTACCACCGTAGTCATGAATACATCTAACCATAACCTAGCCGGGATTTCCGTTGTTTGAAATTACAAATTATTTTTTAGACTGTTTCACAGTTAAAGAACATAAAAAACACTGTCGATGGAAAAGGAAATAAGATGAAAAGAATTTTAAAAATAAGTTAAGAAAACAAATTAATGAGAATATAACTTTTATTAAAAATCGGTCTCTGTAGCCTAAGCTGTTGCTAATCGACACAAAATAATGATACAAAACATATAAAAAGGAAAACTGATAACGATACAACGAATATATTATAAGTTATATAAAAACAAAACTAATGCCTAAAAAATAAAATAAACAAACGTAAAACGCATATAACAAGATCTTCGGTGAGGCTTTTGCAAATACTTGAAGGTAAGTTCGGATTTAGTAGCTTTAACACATCATCACACATCACGTGTTATATAGCACCACCATACTCTAATCGTTTGAAAGCAACAGAAGCTATGTATATCAGTCTTGTAATATCTGGAGTATCACAAGCCAACAATTGCTCTGACGCTGTCGGGATCCAATTACCTTTGCACGACACTGCTGCTGCTTCTTGTAACATGAATATTAAACAAGATATTAATTATTACGTCGGAAACGGTTTGTGATTCTGAGAGTGAAAGGAGATATACAAACGTATCATGTTATTATCAAACTTCAGGACTTAAAAAGGGTTCATTAGATTCCGACCCGGAAGATTTCCTGAAAATAATCTGTATTCCTGATATGATGGACTTTAATTGTAGAACATACTGGTACGCTCATCCTCGTTCTCTTCTGCCACTGCGCCTTTCCTTCTGTCCTGGTAATTACGAGCTACCCGTTTCAAGTGAGTGTAGAAGAAATAATGGAAATTTATATTGATACCTTTGTATCGCGGCTTTTACGGGGTTTGATTATCATATCTTGTTTGTTTTGTAGACTAAACAGAAATATCTCGAACATGTATTAATTGTAAAATTGTAAACAATAAAGTTACAAAAGGGCGAGATTTGAACAGAGTTCAATCTTCTACCTATGATCAATGTGGATTACAGACGCAGATACACAAATATTCTGAACAAATAACAGTAACGTTAGTGATGCTATACATTCATAGATGTTTAATTACTTAGAAGGAAATACAAAAACATAAACGTCAATGCGTACCCATAGATAGAACAATTGCATTTTTCATGCAGATGACGGAAATGTTAAAACAACTAGGTAGTCAGAAGTTCATGGCTTACAATGTTATTATATACTGTTACTGTGAGCACTTGACTATATACTACTATGACGGCTGCTATGACGTACTGGATGGAACTCTTTTTCCGGGACATTCCGGGACACTTGTTTGAGTGAACTCGTGTAGATCGAGGTTTGTATGCGGCTTCACCCTATCACTCCACTATCACTCCAAATAAGTTGTGGAGTGTCCACATTACACATAACTGAACGCGTCAGTATTATTACAAAAGATTCACATTTTTACACAATGCACAGTGTGCCTATATTCTGTATTCAACAGTTGGTGAACCATAGTTCTAGATTAATTATTTCTGCATTTAGCACTTCTATTCTACCGTATATGTAGCACCGTTTTGCAATGGTAGAGAAATGTTAATTATTTCGATAAGCTACGTGTTTTGTCACTTTATTATAAGGAAAATCTCGGTGCTAATGGTTTCAAAAACTGCGATGTCCCCCATTTCTGAAACCAATCCCTTGATTCACGGTTATCACTCGCACCAGTGTTTATTTTAAACTTAGTTTTGGGTTTCCAGTTTCGAAAGTGTGAAATCCTTTTTGCTTTTCTTATTTCGTCCGGCTTTATCCCCCCAGTGTCCGCCGGTCCATTCAGTAGCATCCGCTATTGTGCCGCACTCAGCGCTAAGATAACAACAAATACGAGTACAGAAGAAAGCTTCGTGCCCTTGGTTCGTTCGGGAGAGTAAATACAAAACGTCATTGCTGACGTGGGCGGGATGGACGAAAGTAATGGAAGACGAAGACGAAGAGTGAATGCTCGAGCAATGACGTAGAACGCATGATTTACACTTAGAAAAGAAAATAGATTATGAAGACCATTCCAACCATTCTGGCTAAACGAATATCCCGCATGAAGAAACTTAAAAAGAGGTATACCTACCAGAATGTTGATAAATAGTAATTAATAGTAGGGCCTAAAGTGGAGACCATTTTCGTCAGATTAAATTCATTGCGTGCTGCTTTGGGTTGGCCGAGTATAGCAAGTTCTTCCTTTCGATCTCTGCAGTGAGTGTTATTTATTTATACAATGATTTGATTGTTTCTTTGGAATTTGAGGCATGGTGGGAAAAGAATGGTCATCAGGCGTGTAGGACGTTGTAAAAGGAGGACAACATGAGACCTCTTAGGTATATGAAGGAGCTTCGGTATCATGCCCCCTACCTTAACCCCGCCCCTTCTCTTCCCCTCTTACAGCACAGCGCCATGGGCACATTTGTGTTTACCGTTTTTAATTTCACACATTTTCATGTATTTTCAAAGAACTCGCATCTAAATCCGATCATTAGTTTTACGCCCATTTAAGGTGAAAAAACAATCACATTTTATTGAAATGTTCATGATTGATGTGGGAATTCTAATAACAAGTTAACTATAGTTAACCGCAGTCACTCTGTGTGTTTGGAGCTGTGCTCTTTTCTGCCAACCCCCATTCACTTTTGTAGTGAATGGGAATGATTAATACATAAATAGTACTGTCTATAATTTTATATCAATCGTTACAACAACCACTGAATATTAAATAAATAGTAAACTAAATATTATTTCATATTACAAAGTATACAGTGAAAGTATTAAAATAGTAGTTAGATCGATATAAGAGTCGATATGTGGTGTTCGCATCGACTTGTGACAGCACGGCTTGTCCATCAACTGAACTTCAGGGCTTGTGAGGGGATGTGAGGGAAATGGTAAAGATAGCTGTGACGTCAGAAGCGGGTAGCCTTTGGTTAGCACAGGTAGACCATTGTTGGTTGTTAGTGTATGCTAGGCCCAGCTTTAGACGGACTGAGGGAAAACATTATTTCAATGACGACTGAGCAAGCTTTAAAATTTCACATCAAATTCGATAATTTTCCAGCAAGAAAATGGTTTTTACAGGCTGGCCGAATACCGGAGACCACAAAATATGTCTCCATTCCCACTGAACAAAAATACGTATTTCAGCCAATCCCATCTATTGGAGTGGAGACATTCAATTAACTTATCTTATTTTATTCTATGAATAGCTTATTTCCTAGCTATTTTCTCTCTGTCTCTCTCCCCCCCTCCCTCTCTCGTTCTAGCTAGATATCTATTATACTGTAAAGATCATTGCCTCATCGGAATGAAGAAATATGGTAATATTGCCATTTTGTTTCTTTTATTGGATTTAAAAAATAATGAACGACAATTGTTTCGTTTTGCTTTCTTTAAAAGAAATAATGAAGTTGGGGCTCCCTGAATTCAATGCGTTGTCTTATTAATTACTCTTAGTTTCTTTGAAGTATTTTCGCTGAAACATTTCGTTTGTTAACGAGAAGTGAGTATTTAATTTTTAAGGTGTATATAATTGAAAATAACCCTCTTACCTTCGTTTGAAAACAAATTTTCAATAGAAGGATTTTAAAGAGGGAATTGTTAGGACCGATCGCATATCTTTCAAGTATATAAGTTAAAATAATACCTATCACACAGAACAATGGACTTTGTTTTAAAATAACATAATTTCATTGTAGATGAAAACATATTGTATTAACTTGAAAACCAAACGGAACAAATATGGTCAAAAGTCAAAACGTATATGGTACGAAATTATGTGAGTGACGGTTCCTTTTTAGGTGCTTCTCCTGCAATTCTTTTTATTTCAATTGTTTCACTATGCACTCAATCATTATAGATTGATTGTAACTCATAAACTCGAAAATATTTATGTTTCGTTTTCACGGAAGTAACAACAACAAATGGATTAAGCGAGCGAAGCGAGCGTCTCCATTATACTTTTATGACACTAGTTTTTTTTTTATGTCTCGCGATAGCGAGCGAACGAACAGTCTGATCAAGCTAAAATTTCAACCATCCACAATCTATGATGTGGATTGAATGCCATTATTTCTGTGGCCAAATCGGTGCAGATGTTACAAAGTTACAATGCAGTTACCAGAAAATATTTCTTTGAAACAAACTGGCGGCAAATGTGAGATAGTCGTATTATAGTAAATGTTCGTCCGGTCACGAATATACTAATTTCAATGCGATCCGATAAGTATTGTATTTGTAGGTACAAATTACATTTTGTATTGCTGAATTGTAGTGAAGATAATATGACAAAAAATAAATCAATGTTTTATTGAACAAAAGCAGGAAGTTTACTTAAGCAGCAAAGATTACTGAGGTGTCAGTAAATACTTTAATCTTTGAACATTTTTGTTTTGGTTGTGGTTGATTGTTGTTTTTTTGATGAAATATTGATCTGATATTGATGATGATAGTGTTTTCAGTATAACGACGCTGGAGCAACAATGACTTTTGCAACACTTTTACCTTTATCTCTTACATTGAACAATGACGATAGCTTTGAGAACTTTTTGCCAGAAAGTTCGTGGACATGGACGCGCTCGCTTATCAACGCGTCACACACACATTTTCATAGTATTATTCATCCGCAATTGCTTAGTGCTACGATATTATGCTGAAAGCGCATACCTTTTCAAGCCCTCACGGTTTTTGTCAAGCGTTGGCTCATACAGGATGCTTCAGTTTGAAGCAAGAGATGGTTAGCAAACGTATCCAATATCAATAAAAATATCATATAAATTTTGCGCTCCATACTCCATATACCCCACTCTCGAAGCGAGTATGACATCGATACTGCTAGGTTTATTGCTTTGCCCGGAGGCAATATCGCCCCTGCGTGTAACACGAGTAAGCCAGCACAGCACTAAGCAGTGCTTTGTACCTCAATGGTTGGCCACAAGGCTCTTTACCTTCTGAAACGCGACACCGAAAGTGCGCCCACAACCTCCACGCACATACGTACCCACTACCCAGAAGAGACTGAAGGATACGTGCGACACTTTACGAGGAAATTCCTCCGCACTTTGTTGTGGTTTATTTGCAATCTCAAGCCAACATTTCTTTGAACAGGTAAAGGGTTTGGTGCGTATATTGTATATACAAAAAGCAAACTAACCAAAAACTCGCGGATTATTTCATGTATTAAATTTCACGTGGCTCTCGAAGGCCAAAATACACAACAGATTTCTTCTTCTTCCTCTCTTCTCTCTTCTTTCTTCTCTCTTCTCTCTAGCGCTCTTCACCCACTACATGACAACAACTTGGAGTTTGGATAACGAGTCCCCCTCTCTCTCTCTCTATCGCCAAATTATTTGCGTCAAAATTGTGTGACTATTTGTATGAATGAGAGAGATTACGTCAGAAGAATTACAAAGAATTAGGTGGTAAGATTTGGACAAAATGCATAATAATTGAATTAAATTCCCATGAGCCTCATCGTTTCCACAATCTGTATTATTACTCGCTTTCATTTTTTTTCTGTTATCAACACTTGATAGCAATACTACTTCACTAAAAAAAGTATTTTTTAGACTCTTATTCTAAATCAACCAAATACGCCTCTCACTTCTATTATTACTCTATTATTCATATTGATGATATTATCAATGATAATATGAATCATGAGCGTAAGGCACGTACAGAATGGATGGAATGGCTGTAGCAAATATTTTTAGGTTACTTTGTTTCTATTACTTTCTTATATTTTAGATAACATTAAACAAACAAGTGTATAGATTTATATTATGTGGGTCGATCGTGAAACTGCAAATTTCAAACTTGGTAACAAGCGATCAGCGACTCTACGCCGAGAGTGCATTAGTGTATTGAGTGGATGTTCGATGCAGACACTTTGCACGAACATATGTACAACCGCTTGTTTTACACCGTGCTATAGGATATTATCAAGAGGCTCGACTAGTATTATGTCCAGGCGCCCGCAAGGGCTGGTAAAAGGGGCACTTAGCCCGCTCGCTATGAGAAAATACCCCACGTTTAGCTCATTTGAGAATGTTAGTCTTTTAACTTCAATTAATCTTAAACTCGAAACTTGGAAACACATTTTATCCAAGTATACTACTGCTAAAGATATTTCAATCACAATTTAGCCGTCCTCGGTGGGTTTTGCTGTTGGGACGCAGATCCTAACCGTATGGCTCTTACGGATGTGGGTTCGAATCCAGTCTATACTCTATAGGATGGTATTTAATTGTCCTTCATCTTCATAATCATCTATCACCTCTCATCATCTCAAATAGATTTATAGCAATAATAGAGACGTAAAGCAATAACATAGATAGATAGATATTTGGGCTTAACGTCTGTACAAGGTGTGTGAGAGTTCTTGCTCCGTCACCATGCGTATCGTACATGTCTAGTCTATACTATAGTGTTGGTGTCTATCGTACACTGGCGGTCACGTGTTTGAAATTATTGCTTGCCCATTTCCGCGATAAACATGCATTTGTCCCACATAAATGTGTGAAGTGAAAATACAAGACATATTTTAGCTATATAGGCCTACTCATCGCTCAACATTTAAATATAACTTAACAAACAATTTTTGGGTCCCTCTTAGCATTAATTTGATTCTTATTTTTGGAAACCAGTCTAATACGGATCGCTATATATTAAAAAATCAACGACAATTCCCTATTGGGCGGTTTTCTGGCAAATTGGTAGCATATGCCTTATAATATACCTTCGTGAATGAGTAAACATTAAAAAATGGCGGCGTAGATTGATCAATAACCCCGGGTGGCAAAAACCCTGTGGACATCCGTGACTTATCTGCGCCGACTAAATCAATCTTTAAAGACCAATTTATACGAGGCAGTTTAGAAATACTCATCTGATAGTTACCGAGAGGGAGGGTGTGAGTGTGATTGTTATCTAGATAAAAAAAAAGGTTCGTGGTAGTTTATTCAATTATGTGTTTCGTTGATTGGTTCAATTAATTTTAATATCATAACTAAATAAAAGCATACAATTGACACAGCGTACCTTCGAACTATCGTGGAATATTAAAATATGTCATAAAACGGAAAATTACATAGTTTAAAGGCCCAGGAAAGGTTTCGAAACATATTTGATGTCATGTAATGATCTGTTTCAAATAAGGAGGGATATGTCCCACAATGCATGGGCTTGTCTGTTTGCTGGTAAGCACGATTTATTGGCACTCGGCGCGACTTGCTGCAGCGTAACTGATGGAGTGATGGGGAATGTCTTGCTCTCTGAGCGCTTCGCGAGTATCGGTCAGTGGAGAGGCACGATTAGGCACGTGCTCTCGTGAATATCGCCATTCAATCGTGATATTTTTACAGTGATGTTACATGTTGTGAATATGGTTGTAACAACCACCAACCAGGCTTTGTCAGGTACGAATATAATATCATATCATAGATTTCCGCACAGAGATATATCCCCGAAACGGTATCAAGAGTGGCATATCACAGTAAAGAGCGATAACTTTAAACATAGCCCATGTGTGTTATGATCACTTTCAAAACGAAGATTATGAACTATTTAATTGATAAACTCAAAGTGTAAAATGCCAAATGGTAAGAGAAACTCATGTTTCAAGACACAGCACGTATCGCATTAGCCTGGAAACTAAGAATGTCAAAACGTCGCAAGAAGGTATGTTGTGTTTGGTGTCAGCATCTATTCCTGAACATCTTCATTCTCATCAAGTAGCCTATACTAGCTGCCGCACTTGACAAAATAATGTTCGTTTCTCGACAGCAAACACATTTCTCGACGGTGGTCGTAGCAATACATCCCGCACGATATTATCATAACTATACCTTCTGTTTGTTGTGATTTACGCATTTCTTTTTCTTTTTGTCTTCTTTGGAATACGTCGATTGGAATCAGTAAAGATCATACATGCTCACCAGCCATTTTAGTAGACGAATTACAAGTGCCTAGTATCGTCCGTGGCTGAACGTGTACCGGTACCGTCCCGCAAGGCGGTCGCCTGCTCTCGTGGGGTCTCTCCAACCAGTGACGTCACGGAAGCTAGGCCACCCGCATAAGACGTGTCTGCGTTTTGGTGATATCTTCGAAACTACGCGGCCGATTTTAAACATAAAAAAATATCTAGAGTTGCCCTTAAACTATACGGCAATTAAAACAAAAAGTTTTCTTGGCCTCTCAAGATGACTATATTTCAACAATAACATAACCAGTGAGAAAATGTGTTTACATTTTAGTATGTATCACTACGTTTATCAGGGCTTTTTAAGTCGATTTAAGGTAAAACGGTTTCCGTAAGTCGATACGTTTATCAAGGCGTTGACAATTCCGCGTAAAAAAGTAACCTTGATATTCTCCCGACAGATGTCGTCAAATCGTCTTAAAACACGTGCAGTAAGGCGGTGCGCAACATTCAGTAAGCGGTGTTACACACCTACATAACCTATCGCGTTCGCGCCTTGCAATAATTGTCAAATGAGTACACTCAGTTGCCGCTAGGTTGCGGAAAGATGGCGTCTTAAACCGTTTTAAGTGTTTATCACGTCAAATTAAATCGGTTAAACTGTTCTAAGTCACTTTGGAAAGTGACCTAAAGTTAAACCGTTTTTAGCTAAATCGATGTGTTTACCAACACCATTAAACCGATTCAACCCTTAAAACGATTTACTTAAACCGGTTTAAAGCTCCTGATAAACGTAGTCCATGAGAACTGATTTCGAACTGATACTTGTAGCAGCGTGTTTGTAGAAGAAAAGCGAGGGCAAAACATACGAATAATTATTGTACCCTATTAACTTCATTCCTTTTTCTTGTAATATAATAATATTACGTCTTACTTTCTTCTTTGCAGACAATCAATACTATATGGCCGACACTCGAGTTGATTTATGGATGTTTTGGCATCGCATGTAGTACATATAATATAGTTGGCGAATCCCCGACACATTAGCACATTGCGAGGCAACAAGGCGTATTTGCAGTTTTGACATTATGATGGACCTGTCTATCGAACAGAAATTACTAGTTCTGATAATGTTACGCTCGATATAACAGTTGAAAAATGCATTCAATTCCTGTAAACATGTTTGAGTTTTTAGTTTCGAAAATCAGTGGCAACATACCATAATTAAATATGCAAATTATGATAATTAATGATACGGTCTAGATATTGCTACTTATAAATGTAATAGACTGTAAGCGTTGAGCGTTCATCGACAAACGACTGCTGTCTTTGTGATATGCAAATTACGCTTTCAATGCTTGCAATTGGGCGGAACATTGGTGAGTCATTTGTGTAAAGTGCAATCAACGAGTTGAATGCCGATGTCATTATACGAACTGTAAACATTTTCAAATATGGCCGTAAAATAGCGTTGGGGTACCCCGAAAGTGCCATCACAAACTGTTAAAACCACAAAATCTCACATAATGTATTGACACTATCAAAACGAAGCAAAGCAAAGTATGAGCCGCGTTCATGTGTAACAGTCACCGAGAAGCGACTGATGTTGGACATGTGGCGACCATGATCCAACAATATCTCTCCTCTCCTTGGTTATTGTTAGATTATGTATGGCGACGGTAGCCCCAATCGCAGGTTTGTGTGATTTTACCGATATAATTAATTCAGCGTTAGCGCAAGACTGCCACTAAGGAGGGCGTGGATTCAATTCCCCGCGGCATATCCAGACTGACGATTTTGATGAGTTAATTTCTCTGATTTCTTTCGATGCAGCTTTTTCCAGATTGAGATCTACAAAGAGACCTAGGATATATTCCTTCCTATCCCAGCTTCTCCTATACGTTCTATTTCTAAATATCCCTCGACCTGAAGAGGGCAAGACCGAAAAATTATAAGTTTAAAAATGTATTATTTATTTATTTATTTATATATTTATTTATTTATTTATTTATTTATTTATTTATTTATTTATTTATTTATTTATTTATTTATTTATTTATTTATTTATTTATTTATTTATTTATTTATTTATTTATTTATTTATTTATTTATTTATTTATTTATTTATTTATTTATTTATTTATTTATTTATTTATTTATTTATTTATTTATTTATTTATTTATTTATTCATTTATTTATTTATTTATTCATTTATTTATTTATTTATTTATTTATTTATTTATTTATTTTAAATCACGGTTCTAATGTGTCTGCCAATCAACAATCTGAAACCACTAAAATGGTGCCTCATGGTTTGTAGATAGAACTCCGTTTTGAGAGTTCAGTTTTCTTAAATTTCGAGATATTGAGTAATAAACAACAGCTATGAAGTACTTTACATTTCATTTAAACTTATTACAATTCTCGCTCTGTTAACAACTGTATGGTGCTCGCCAAAACAGAGACGGGCGTGGTTGAAACAACAGGCGAGTTACAGAAGACCGATTCATCTCAATGAAATTTTAAATCTTGAACGTGAACGTTGTAAACGTGCCTCCAACAATTCTAATGTATAATTGGATACTATAGTCTTTGAAATGTTTGCAATTGTTCATCTATGCAAGAAATTAAGGGGCGTGTGACCGTATGAAACCGCCTTGTGGAAGCTAAGCACTGTATCGTCTCAAGCTGTCGTTGCATGGTATCATAATGTGGGTTATGTCAGTATATGTGCAACGTAGCACGTGTGTGTGTGTGTGTGTAATATCATGTCTATTGAATCAGTTAAATTTGTTTTTTGTTTACTCTTCTCCTGTACTTTCACAAACAAAAATGTATGGCATCAAACTATTTTATTCACTTGGTGAGTCACTTTTACCAAATGAATGGTCTCGGAGAGACGATCATTTAATGTTTTCGTCTCACCATATTATTATGTACTTACAATATATTGTACTATTGTAAATTGTACAACCTTGGATCTTGTTTTAATGATTAGTAATTCAACATTAGTACTTATAGTATTTGGTCTCTTTGAAACAAGTCCTTTATTATGACTGACCGTGTTCAACATTTAGACAACCTGCTAAACTGTTTTCTCTGTGGCCACCACCAACCGTAAACGTGGTTGCCATGGAGAAAACTAGTTATTTAGCGTCATGTCATAATAATAGGTCTAAAGACTTAACTTTATGAAGAGTTCTTGAATTTTAGTTTTTGTATTGTTCTATACGAATTTGAAAATCACGCCTTAATTGAAACACATTTATTGATCTTATAGAAACGATTTTCAGTTATGAAAGATGGCTGGAGTTTTGTAGATTTCACTCAAGCGAGCATAAGTGTCAAAATTGTTCAATTATTATACTTTTGAACATACGTTAAAACAACAAAGTTTAAAAAATTACTTCATTTTTATAGAATTTCATAAACTGTTTGTCTTGAAATGAGACGTAGGTTGAGATCATCACCAACGGTAAACTACTGTTTTTTGAAGAAATAAAAAGAGACCTTGTTTTAATTCCGTTCATAAAATGAATTGTTTACAGTAATGTTTCACATCGGTTGTATCGCAATAAAAAATAAAATAAGAAAGAAAATATTATGAATAATATAACTTCATAATATAACTTCATAAAAATGGGCTATAGGGAAGTTTGAAAGATAACTGTATACATGTGTGTTTGTAAACGTATATGAACTTCTTGCAAATATTTTGTAAACGTCAAGGTCATGTATTAATCCGATGATAACTTTAGTTTTGTTCGATGCATCAATTTGATGTGCCTAAGATATCACTAAGTAAATGATAATAATACTATCTAATAATTACTAATTTACTAGATACAAACGGATGAGGCATGTATATGTGCGATCTCAACTAAGAAATCGGAGTCATTTTTTTTTTATCGATATACGATCCAATCCGTGAATTGAAATAAAACGCACTAATATCGGTATTTTTTAATTTGGTTCTTTTCCTTGTATAGAATATAGAACTGTGTCTGCAGTGAGAGTATAGTAATGCTGTCGAAAACTGTATTTAGCAATGAGTGGGCCGACCACCCCCCTCCCACATGCCTTTGATGCCCGAGCAGATCGACAGAGCATCAACCGGGATTTTTCTTCAGATCTACACAGAGCAAAGCACAAATTGCTTATTCAGACTGTTTTTTTTAGGCGATATTTGTAAACAAAAACAACTATCAAGTTTGTGTATCATTCATCATCATCATCATCATCATCTGTAGCCACGTCTAACTCTGCGTTAGGTCGGCATTGAAGATAAGCCTCTCCAAAAAAATAGTAATTACAAATAATACACTTTCTTATTTTATAGCAAAAGCCAACAACAACGTATAAAGTAATGCTGGAGGCAATGTTATAGTAAACAATACTTCCGGAAGCTCTGATCAAGATCGACTGATTCTTTAAAAAAACACTAAAGAGTAAGTAGGCTACAACATTAAAAACACACAGTAGCGCACATTATACAAAGGAAGACATTAATATTATTGACAGATTTTAAGGTAAGTTTACTAGATTCATTCGAGCAACTGAAAAAAGTCCTTTTTTCCAACCAGTCCAGAGACCAATTTTACAGCATATGGCCAACGGATTCTTCTAATTAAAACAAAAACATTTGATGGGTATGTCTTCCAAATTCCAATACTACCAAATAATGTGGATGCGTTTGGAAACATGTCTTGATTTAATATAATTTGTATGCACAATTATGCTTCCAAAATATTATAATATTATATTGCATACTTCTTCCACACAATATGTTCATTAAAACCTATTGTTTACCAGAAACTGGCACGGACGTCCGAACATCACCGACGCTCGCTGTGTAATATAACCTCAAGACCTGCGCATCACGGATGTTTATATGAGCGTAACCTCAAGACCTGCGCATCACGGATGTTAATATGAGCGTAACCTCAAGAGCTGCGCATCACGGATGTTTAGACGAGCGTAACCTCAAGACCTGCGCATCACGGATGTTTATACGAGCGTAACCGCAAGAGCTGCGCATCACGGATGTTTATACGAGCGTAACCTCAAGACCTGCGCATCACGGATGTTTATACGAGCGTAACCTCAAGACCTGCGCATCACGGATGTTTATACGAGCGTAACCGCAAGACCTGCGCATCACGGATGTTTATACGAGCGTAACCTCAAGACCTGCGCCTCACGGACGTTTATACGAGCGTAACCGCAAGACCTGCGCATCACGGATGTTAATATGAGCGTAACCTCAAGAGCTGCGCATCACGGATGTTTAGACGAGCGTAACCTCAAGACCTGCGCATCACGGATGTTTATACGAGCGTAACCGCAAGAGCTGCGCATCACGGATGTTTATACGAGCGTAACCTCAAGACCTACGCATCACGGATGTTTATACGAGCGTAACCTCAAGACCTGCGCATCACGGATGTTTATACGACCGTAACCTCAAGAGCTGCGCATCACGGATGTTTATGCGAGCGTAACCTCAAGACCTGCGCATCATGGATGTTTATACGAGCGTAACCTCAAGAGCTGCGCATCACGGATGTTTATACGAGCGTAACCTCAAGACCTGCGCCTCACGGACGTTTATGCGAGCGTAACCTCAAGACCTGCGCATCAGGGATGTTTATACGAGCGTAACCTCAAGACCTGCGCATCACGGATGTTTATACGAGCGTAACCTCAAGACCTGCGCATCACGGATGTTTATACGAGCGGTACCTCAAGACCTGCGCATCACGAATGTTTATACGAGCGTAACCTCAAGACCTGCGCATCACGGATGTTTATACGAGCGTAACCTCAAGACCTGCGCATCACGGATGTTTATACGAGCGTAACCTCAAGACCTGCGCATCACGGATGTTTATACGAGCGTAACCTCAAGACCTGCGCATCACGGATGTTTATACGAGCGTAACCTCAAGACCTGCGCATCACGGATGTTTATACGAGCGTAACCTCAAGACCTGCGCACCACGGATGTTTATACGAGCGTAACCTCAAGACCTTCGCATCACGGATGTTTATGCGAGCGTAACCTCAAGACCTGCGCATCACGGATGTTTAGACGAGCGTAACCTCAAGACCTGCGCATCACGGATGTTTAGACGAGCGTAACCTCAAGACCTGCGCATCACGGATGTTTATACGAGCGTAACCTCAAGACCTGCGCATCACGGATGTTTATACGAGCGTAACCTCAAGACCTGCGCATCACGGATGTTTATACGAGCGTAACCTCAAGACCTGCGCATCACGGATGTTTAGACGA
>OX246738.1:10888756-10893756 GCA_945910005.1 Isoperla grammatica | reverse complement strand
CATTCGCTCTTCGTATGGTGGAAACCTCGAAAACCACCATCAGGATGGAGAACTTTTTGAAGCCTTCATTCTTCTTAGTTCAAAAATTGGCAATTATTATTATTATTATTATTATTATTATTATTATTATTATTATTATTATTATTATTATTATTATTATTATTATTATTATTATTATTATTTTTATTATTAGTATTATTATTATTATTAAATGGTGAGATCAAAGTTTCATTACGTTTTTACATGTAATTCCTTGGTAAGAGTTATTACGTTTTCGGATATATCTATTTCACCTCCTTTGTTAAATTACGATTATAGTGTTACTAAATTAATGTGCGTTTATTTTACCAAGCGATGTGTATAATTTCATTGTTACATTGAGAAACGTAGATACAGATTGTTTTAGTAACCAACAAAAAGTAAGTTTATCTGATAACATTTATTTGATCCTATGAATTGTTATATTATTTATTTTAAATATAATTTGTATGAAAGAAAATTTAAAAAAATAAGGTGGGCACTTGAAACTTCTATTACAGTATTATAGTTTTAAGTCTATAGCGGACACGATGTTTTATTGCAATTCATGTACGTGTTTTAGACACATCATAATCATAGCCGTAGATCTGCAATTACCATTATTTAATTACGTTTTATGTTTCACTAATTCTTCTAGCAGAAATATGTGATTTTCATTGTAACTCATTGTATGCTCGAATAACTGTGCGTTAAACGCATAATAATGACTAATGAGGTATATTATATAGTTGGTGATTATTGTATACATATCCTCGTGAGCGGAAAGCGATGTGTTGAGCGTGAAGGGGGGGGGGGGGGGGTTAGCTAAATGAGATGGTTTTTAATCGCAAAAGCTTCTTCCTGAAAGCAAACTCGCGAACCGAATGTAGCCGAGCATACACGAGTGCCGAGACAGTCTCACTCGGGTCACGGCATCGACAAACGAACGATGCGCCATCATCTGTGATGAAGTTGCTGAGATGCCTCATATACGACCAAGATTGCAAACAACCGCCCTAAGCATAACATGTTCCGTGAGGCCTGGTCGCTAGTTGAGGAAGTTGTTGGTTACATTAATTAGACCCAGCAAACCTCTTTAAAGGTTTTCACAAAAGTTTTCTAAACTTATAATGTAAATTCGGTAGTGTTCTAAAGATAATATATTCTTTCCTACATTGTTACACAAAATACCCGCGCATAAATAGGCAGTAACAAAGCAGTTGAGTATTTGGTAACTTTTCAAAACTAACTGACTTTTTACTAACTATTAACATTTTCCAACTTTTGTTACATAGCTACATCATAGATCTCCCGCGGAGTTTGATTACGCCTAAACAGTTACACATTTACTATGCCAATTGAATTATTATGAGTGAAAACAAACTATCGTTATTTTGTATTTTCAAGAAGAACAGATTGTTTCAATCCCCAAAATTGCCAGTATCTATATGTAAATCTTATAAGATGTATGTGTATACAAATATATATATATACTATTTATAATAATAATGGTAGCAATATTAAATATTCTTTGTATTTATATTATTCTTTTGGGCTATTTGTTGTAACTTAACAGGCTTTTAAAGAAGATAACCCACGAGGTAGTTTAGTGACAGTTATTCAACCTTTGTTATTTTATTTTATGAATAGTAAGCCCTGTTGGGTATAATTTTCATCCTCAGAATATCTTTTACCCTTATATACTCATTTTCTACCCATGGGCTGAAATTTCACCTTACAAATACCCTTTTTGATTTTGTATCCGCCTCGTAGGGGTATGTTGGAATTACAGTGCACAACATTCTACCCGTCTCCGTAGGTAATTACTAATAATCATCATCATCGACTTGGCCTCATCAAGCGAAAGTGTGCAATTAAAGCTCATCTCCCCGCGTTACTGGGTGGGAACATCCAAGACCCGTCTGCGCTGTTATCGTATTCATTGTGCGCTCACCGCGGGGGCTCCGCGCGCCGGAAACTCCAATAAAACCCACCCCTCATCAAACGCACGGCATTGTCAACGCAAACGTTTATTAGGGGTTAGCACACACAAGATTAAAGGTTACGTATACAAAATTGCAGTAATTTATTACACATCGATTAAGCTATCTGGATGCTGGATCTTGTTAAAGGAGGCGATATGTTTCTGAGGCATGGGGGACCATACAAGTCAGGTGGTGTGTAAAGCGTTTACCCCGGACTCAATGTGACAGCTCGGAATCCTGTCATCTCAACAGCGTTTTGTTCGTTTTATTCGACTGCCATAACAGTTTGTCCTGCATTCCGAGATATCATCAAGAGTGTTCGCATTGTGGAGAAGATTACTTCTCTCTATAGCGATGGGATTTCCGATTCGAGGCCCAAAGAAAATGATAAAACGCTATACAAAGCTGCAGAAAAAAGTCTACAATATTATTATTTTTAAAATACAAGCCATCATTATTTTCCCATATATTTTACTATCTTATAATTAAACTACAGATTTATATAATGAACTTATTGTCAATATGTCATTTCAGTGTTTTCATAATCACTGAAAGAACCTATAAAGCGAAAATTAATAGAAAAATGTATAAGCCGTAATTGCTTGTTCATGCATACGTCTGCAGCATTGGAGTCATAGGTTGGTCTGTGAACTCAAAAGTGTAAATGTTATTGTGTTAATTCTCATACAACGATGGCCTTCATTCTCTCCAGTCCTACGCCGTAATTCACTATTCACAACCACATTATTATAGAGATTCAAAAGTAATAACACGCTTAATAATGAAGGTTATTGCTTCACGTTGTCACATTGCCCTAGGACACTTGACTTTTGATTCATACCCAAATTAAGAAATATTGAAATGCAAATTTTATTTGTTTAACTTGAGCTCATGTAGACTGACATTTAAATTCGTGTGTGCGTAGATGACGGTGCTGTGTAGGGCTGGCCGTGATGACAGGTAAACTACTCAACAAGAATGTATCCATCCGAAGCTAAGGAAGTTGTTTCAAAATTACATTTTGTCTACTAGAACATAATTTATTAATAATAATTTTGTTTACTTGTGGATGGGTTATTTCGTCGTGTCATCGTTGTTGCGATGTTAGACGTTTCTTATGGTGATAGCCTCCCCACAGATCACCTAAACACTACAGCACCTCAATAATAATAATTATGCTAGTTGTGTATAATAAGTATGGATACATTCTTGAGAAGTGGAACATTTGGGATTGAGTTAGCAAAATGTTCTACTTGACAATAAGTTTATAAAAATTACTTCCCAAAGCAGTAAAATGAATATTATGGGTTAACATACATTATAGAAATATAGATGTAGAAATGCTGAATATATGTAAGAAAGAGATGACTCCCAGCAGCCATATTGTGGATGTGATATTGTCATTGATAGTAATGAAACACAAAGCAAAACTCATCGTGAAAAAATGTTTCGGCACTAGTTTATCAGTAATAAATGGTTGGTTAGTGATTATACTAATATTGAGAATAATAAATACCAACACTCTAACATGGGTACTGGGTAGGTATACACAGATGGAGTGAGATTACAATCCATCATAGGGCCCAGAGTGTGTCTTCACATTTCATATTTATACAACGAGGTTAATCAAGATGACAGGTGATGATATAACTTGACTATCACATCAATGGAGAGCAGGAAACGTGTATACTATAAGTAGTGGGATAGTGGGACGTACAGCCAGCCTTTGTAAAAATGCTATGGAATGTTTATTTAAATGATTGCTCCACCAGCAGGAAGAATCAAATCATAGTCGATGGTAGTTTTGGGAAGTTATGGCTGTCACGTATTTTATTTTTAAAGATTTAGCAAACTGTATTATTATCCACAATATATAAATTGTAAATATCAGCGGACGTCTGAACAATAAACAGTTCGGCACAGTTGTTGGAAAAGTCAGTTGTTTCAATTTCCAACTGGGGATCGAATCGAACTCAGCTGTAGTCAATGTTTTTGTATCCTACTCGAACTCCGTATTCTATGAGTCGCGATGAGAGGTTGAGAGCACTTGGTAGTGTTGACGACTCGACGTACATGAGTGCGTGAAGATGGAACAACTGTGGGTCGAGATTGATTCAACAGCCGAAGAGCTGCGCAACGTCTCATAAACTAGTTCATGTTCTTGACGTTGCGGTAGGCTTGTAAGTAGATACACGTGATGTGTGACTCACTTTGTAGAGAGGTACGGAATAAGACAAATAACTATATATTTTGGTGGCACCTCACATATCTAGACATTTCCCTAATACGTCGATTGTGATTTTTTAAATTATTTATTATTATTATTATTATTACTATTACTATTATTATTATTATTATTATTATTATTATTATTATTATTATTATTATTATTATTATTATTATTATTATTATTATTATTATTATTATTATTATTATTATTATTATTATTATTATTATTATTATTATTATTATTATTATTATTACTATTATTATTATAAATGCTTTTCTTGGGATAAACAGATTGCTAGGGTATGCAACCGGATTAGACCGTGTGCTGTGCAACTTTATCGTTTGAAGGATATTCTTCCATACAGTTTACTTCGCACAGTGTACATCGCCTTGGTGGAGTCTTTAATCTCGTACGCGGTGTTAGCCTGGGGAAATGCTTCTCATATGTATCTTAAACAAATTATTAGCTTACAGATCAGGATGATTAAACACATACTCCCAAATCACATAACTGACCATTGTTCCTCAAATCAGCTTTTTAAATTATTAGACTTGCTTCCTGTAAATTTTTTGTACATCTATAAGTTAATTATCAAATTCTATTTCACTAACGAATTCAAAATTGAAATTGACCATAGCATTTGTACAAGAGCAAAAGCCTCCAAAGTGTACAGAGTTCCCAATTTTGTTAATAAATATGGTGAAAGATCATTGCATGTAAAAGTGCCTCAATGTTTTAATATGTTGCCAATTGAATTGAAAGATTCG